>CAXIVR010000749.1:0-34438 GCA_964035755.1 Teleogryllus oceanicus
TCGCTGGTCAACTTTATCAGTCTTTTTCGTAGTTTGAAAGCGCACGTTAGCTGGCCCAGGTTTCACAGCCGTATAGTAATGCCGGTCGAACGCACTGCATTGTGATATAAGTTGTTCCTGGGTCTTACTGGACTAGTTTTGATGGGAAATGAGGGGAGTCAAAGAACCCAGTGTGTGTGCTTTCTTTTGCTATGGTTTTCATGTGGTCCGTCCAGTACAGTCCATGGTCGAATGAGTCCGTACAAGATGTACCGTAGAAAAGCAGGTCAAAGGAAATACCAGTAGAGAGTTCCAGAGCCGTTGCATCACGTTGCCAGTTGCTCATGAGAGTATCTAAGGAAGCTGTCGTCCAGTTGCCGTAGAGAGAAGTCCAAAATCCAAAGCTCTGTAGTCCAAAAATCCAGTAAAATCAAAAACCGAGCTGCGTGTTGGTTAATGCATGTACGTCAGGAAATTGAGGGTTATGACACTCGGCACTGCTGTATAACAACCACTATAGTCTCTCGCCACCTGTACTGCGTGTTCTTTCACGAATTTCGTCGTAATTTGGTCTAATAAAGCACTTGGTACAAAGTCTCGCTTCGTCCCGCTCGATTCCGTGTTTCGAGTATGCGCTACCAACTGGAATTCTGGAAAAGCTTTTCAATGATAGACTCAAACACTTTCTCAATGCAAATAATATCCTTACAAAATGCCATCATGGTTTCAGGTGCATAGATCCCAGAGACAGCCATTTTCTCCTTTTAATGTGATATACTTATTGCACTAAATCAGAAGGAAATTCCATTGCCTTTTCTTTCTTAGATTTGTCAAAAAGCTTTGACATTATTGATCATCACATACTTTAACAAAACTAGAAATGCTAGGGGATCCGAGGCATTGCAGGCCAGTGGATTAAACTACATTTATCAAACCGTAGCCAAGTAGTTACTCTCCAACACACTAAAGATAATAAAATCTCCACGTACTACTCCAACCTCAGATGATAAAATTGTATGTCTCCGCAAGGATCCATCCTAGGCCAATATTATTCCTTGTATACAGTAAATGACATGCCTTTGGCTTTAAAATAACAAAACAATTTTTGTTTCAGATGACACAAACATAATCATAAAAGCAAAAATGCAAATAAAGTTATTAGAAAAAGAACTCAAGAAACATTGTACACTAGTAAAATAGTTTCAAGACAACAAACTCACTGGCAAACACCAAAGCAAGACAGTCTCTAAATTTCACAACTGATCCAAAGAAAAACTCTCCCAGCATTTGCTCATAAATAATAATCCTGTAAAATATCACAGGAACTACCTTTCCTGGTCTAACAATCCAAGAAAAACCTAAAATGGAATGTCTCACATTTCAAATCTTAATAAGAAGCCTCAATGTCTCATATGCCCCATAAGTACTCCCCTCAGGTCAAGTTCCCAAATACTATATTCTTTAGGACAATGTATTATGCAAATGTGCACTCTGGCTAATTTGAAATTTGGATTAATATTTTGGGAATGCCCCTGAGCACTCTGTACATTTATTATCCAAAAAAGAATACTGCAACAATGACCAGCACTCATAAGCTGGAGTCTTCTGCAAACCTTTGTCCAAAAATTAAGGATTCTTCCACTCACAGCATGTGTACATTTGAAATAAAGGTTCTCACAAAGAAGATTCTCATGGAAAACAAAGACACTTTCACTCTAAATTCTGATGTACATAACTATAACACTCGACAAAAGGATAACCTACATGTTCCAGTAATAATATTTGATAAGTTAATCGTTAATACAATAGTTGAGTGATCTGTAATGTTGTAATGGAACACGTTTGCTTTAAAATCACATCTTAACAGATCGTTTGTTAAAAATCTAACAAAAGCATGGTCTATATGTTGCAGAATTACGCATAATGCGAGTAGGCTCCATTTACCAAGTTGATCATGCCTTTACTAGCTAAGATGGCTAAATAGTTGTCTGATCTAACACTTTGATTCAAAAATATTCAAGTTCATGTCGCCACGTAAACAATATTAAGTGACCTTCCAATTCAGTTATTATTGAATCAACATCATTTGCAAATCTGCCTGTGAACTACTGTGTAAGTGATACACTGCAAGCAAAGTAAACTTCTACAAGATTTCCGACCACGTTTAACTGGAGTTCATCAGGCTGACTGTCATTTCTCTCTCTCACCCCGGCTATACTGGTAGCAGTCAATGAAGATATGGCCAATGCGCTCTGTTCTGGTACTCAATGGACACATTTAGCAATTAGATTATATCCTTGAATTTATAACCTTCAATTCATATTTCATCCATATTCTGCAATACAATTACATCAGGGGAAACAACTTAATTGACTTCAAATACTTACAAATAAATGAAACTTTGCCTGTTTAATATTTTGATTTAGCACAAGAAACTAATTAACATCTCTCCATTGTTGTTATGTTATGTAAATGATAATAAAACTGCCCGCCTGATTTGGCTGTCAAAGCAGTTGTGCTCAGACAATGACCGGTATGACGATAAGCGTTCTACAAACCATTGGGCGATAAGATTGGGAGGACTGAAGAACGTACTTACAATGACAAATTTTAGCTTTATGCGATGATTCAAAGATATATGCTTAATTTTTTAAACACGAGAAATATGCAGTTTACCAAATTATTCATAATAGTAATTTAGTTACAAATTATCCACGTCCACCATTGAAGTTACTACTTTTCCTGGTTCGCCGTCAGCTTTTCTCATCACAATTTTTCCTCCCCTTATGCGCAGATATGTGTAGTTCTTTTCTTTTTTCTTGTCCCTTATTGTTGAGAAGTCTATGCTTGCTCCGCAGAAACTTTCATTACGTAGATGGGTGCCCCAGAGTGTTAGAAATGCCAACATTGAGTGTTGATAAATTCCTGGTTGACGCGTCTTTGCAGAATTCAAGCTCTCGCATCCAGTCCACGAACCATTTTTACAATTATTCCTGGAGGCCTTCCACTGTTTCCCGAATGTGCAAAGTCTATGACATGCACTTATATTTTCTTTTAAATGGTAAGTCAAGTGCCTTCCCAACCACTTCACCACTTCTATGGACATTTTCTCTTTCACTGGAATACCATGAATTTTCTTTTAGTATCTCTCCGGGAGTATTGCCCAATGTCATCCATTCGATTCTCCATCTTAAGTACTGTTATGTTCGTATTCTCGCTGATAACCGATTCACGAGATCGAGAGCTGTCATCTCCTCACTCTGTTTGCCATTAAAATTTTTTCGTCTCTTTTGACCTCAAGGGCGTAATCACTTGACGGCCCAGGTTTTTCGATGGTCTTAAGGTCATTTTTTCAAATCCAAATAATGAGTTTAAGTACATCATCATAGGTAATCACAGATCCAGGTCTAGATTCACAGCGCCATGCTGACGGTTTTTAGCACAAGGCCTACATCTCCAAATACTTTCGTTATCGACAATACTGGAATGTTCGGAGTAAGGGTTAACGTAATTTACTCATATACGACAGCTACCGTCACAACATTCACTCTTGACAGCCGGGCAAATATTATTAGCCCTGGTTGTAATTGTAAATACGTACTTTCGAACACTTGCCAACAGTCTCCCATATTCGTAAAGTAGTAAGTCACTTAAGAAGTACAGTATTAGTAGCTCATAAAGCACAAACCAAGACGCGCGCAAACAAGTTAATTCCTTAGTAGAACGACAAACCTTTCCACCATCGCACAGATAACAGAGGATAAGAAACTAAATAAATAGCGAGTCTGTAAGGCACGTCCCCACGTTGCTGAAGCAGACTCATGACTGACATGTTTTCTTTGCTTGATAAAGTCATAATTGTCGCATCATACTTATATACACACACACACATACATACACACGTGTGTGTTAAACAGATGTTGAATTTTTTTAAATGTAATTTTCAATACGTAATAATTAATCTTATTAAGGTACCTGGCTGCTGTGGCCAGCTACTGCTTCTGCAGCATGATTAGGCTTGATGAGGCTGACAGGTCTGTTTATGAAGGAACATCAACCCAGAAATCAAGGCAGTCCGCTGGTCCACTGGCTGCTGACTTTTATCTTAGAAGTAGGTGGGTCATGTGGTACGGCTCCACCCTGGCGGTGTGTCAAGGGTGGGGCAGATCCCGATCGTGAAGGGGGCGAGCAGTATCCTGACCGTGTGTGAAGGGGGTGGGCAGTATCCTGACCGTGTGCCAAGGGGTGGGGCTGTGTCTACGTGCGATCTGGCCCACTTTTGGCCGTAAAAGCCAAGAATGGTGTCGATCCGGTGATGTGGGTGGCCAGCCCACCTGGCGGTGTGTCAAGGCGGCAGCATCCTGACCGTGTGTGAAGGTGGGCAGCATCCCCGACCGTGTGAAGGGGTGGCAGCATCGACCGTGTGCCAAGGGTGGGGCCGTATTCACGTGCGGATTCGGCCCCACTTTTGGCCGTGTGCCAAGAATGGTGTCGTATCCGCATGCGGGTACGGCCCCACCCTTGGCGGTGTGTCAAGGGTGGGGCAGTATCCTGACCGTGTGCCAAGGGCGGGGCAGCATCCTGACCGTGTGTGAAGGGGTGGGCAGTATCTCGACTGTGGCTGGGGGTGGTTGTATCCACACGGATTCGGCCCCACTTTGGCCGTGCCAAGAATGGTGTCGACCGCATGTGGGCACGGCCCCACCTCGGCGGCGGGTCAAGGGTGGCAGTATCCCGACCATGCGTGAAGGGGGTGAGGCAGTATCCTGACCTCGTGCCAGGTGGGGTCAGATGCCACGTGCGGATTCGGTCCGCCTTGGTCGTGTGCCAAGAATGGTGTCGTATCCGCATGTGGTAATGGCCCCACCCTTGGCGGTGTGTCGGCGGCGGCAGCATCCCGACCGTGTGCCAAGGGGGTGTGCAGCATCCCACCGTGCGTGAAGGGCGGGGCAGTATCCCGACCGTGTGCCAAGGGTGGCCGTGACCACGTGCGGACTGGCCCCACTTTGGCCGTGCGCCAAGAATGGTGTCGTATCCGCATGTGGCACGGCCCCACCCTGGCGGTGTGCTGCAGGTGGGGCAGTATCCGACTGTGTGTGAAGGGGGCAAGTATCTCGACTGGTAAAGCATGGGTGGGGCCGTATCCACATGCGGATTCGGCCCCACTTTTGGCCGTGTGCCAAGAATGGTGTCGTATCCGCATGCGGGTACGGCCCCACCCTTGGCGGTGTGTCAAGGGTGGGGCAGTATCCTGACCGTGTGTGGGCGGGTGAACTGCACGTGTTTTGGATGACACGTCAAAGGGGTGGCGCAGGGTGGCAAAGCGCGCGTCCCGGCGGCGAAACGTGGTGACGGGTGGGGCGGTGGTGGCAGCGCCTGTGAGCGTCGGCTGAAAGTCGGAGCGGAGGCGGTGGGGTCTTCAAAAACGGAGTCTGGCGCGAGGTGAATTCGAAACCGCCGGGAGTAGCGCTCGTGAGAGGGGTGTGTGGCCCGCCTGGGTTGGCTCAGCTACCGCGACACGAGGAAGAGCGTCTCTTTAGTGTGTTTACGATACGACCGTGTTCGCCGGCGGAGCGTGCGTGCGTGCGCTTGAAGACACACACACACACACATATATATATAGATACATACCTTGAATGATTGCGCGCCTGCTGCTGCTGGTGTGTAGCAATGTTGACCCTCTGTCGTCCGCTTCCAAATGAGACGCGCGCGCTCCTCCACTTCCACTTTTCCACTATCGTGGAAAAAGACGTCCTCCCCACTCCCACCCCGATGACGTCACAATCATTTGTACCAGATTTAGAGCATATATTGAAAATCATTATACAAAACATTTTTTCGCGACCAAACTCTTTGTGTTGAGTAAATCTGAAAACAGAAAGGGGGAAAAGTAGTATATATTCATTTCAATAACATTAATAATAAAATAAATATCTTATTTATTTGCACTCGTCGGTAACAGACCCCGTCGTAGTTGACATAGAGGGTGGGACACTTGACGGCATTGATGCTCATTGCCTGTAACGAAGAGCGTTTTCATCACAGGATGAAAGGTAGTGTCTGCATTGATTGTCGTATGCACTGAACTCGTTGTCGCAGTTTCTCACCTCGAATGTGGAGAAGACGATTCAGCATCTCTATGGTGGCTAAGACACCCAGGTGCGGCGGTGATGGCGTTGTAGAAGTCGTTCCCGGCGAGTCGATTCGCGTGGTCAGCAATGCAGCGGGCCATTATGGCGTCGACCGCCGATACGGCCATATCATCTTCACCTTCGCTATTTTCTTCATCTTCCTTGTTCTTTCGAAGCTTTTCCATTTCATGGGAAACGTCGATGACAAAATCACCTACGGCCTCGATCAGGATGAAGCCACATCTTCTTCTTTCTCCTTTTCCAGCTCTGTTCCAGGATGTTGACATTCCTGTCCACAGAGCTCAATGAGATGGCGAGCCTCTACTACCCCCATATTGCAAACGCTCATCCTCCACTATACTCATTGCCCCACCACCAGCTCTGTCTAATAATAATAAAGTATCTAACTTCACCCTGCCTGCAGGCCGAGCGCACGCTGAAGAAGAAGAAGAAGAAGAAGAAGAAAAAGGAAAGGACGGACGCGTACATTACGATGCGGAAATGCACCAAATGGTAGACGTAAATTATCAATCATTAGCGTTTGTCGTCGGAAACGGGACAACGAACGCTTCTTGAACAAATGAATAATTGATGTGAGATTTGGATCGAACAATGCATTGTTTGTCGATCTTACTTTGCTCGAAATAAACAGTCCAAATAATTGCGAAATGGTAACGTTTGAGGATCGAACGTTGTACTCCCTTCGCCTGAGAAGAACACGCCTGAGATCGGGCTCGATGGAGTACATTTGACGTAAACCTACGTAGCCGAGCAGGGGATCGCTTCCGCATTCGTCCTTAAACAGCCCTAGTACTTTTATTGCGCTGTGTCACTGCAAATTCATTTATCGGGACCGAAACAGGACTTATCGAACTAGGATGGATGCCGATTCATCCCAGAGCACACGTCAGGATGTAGAGAGAATGAATGAATGGTATCCATGTAGAGAAGCTGAAGATCAAGATGTTTTTGATATCAACTATAGCAGCAAATCATACATTCTATTTTTCGAAATTTAAAATACAAAACTTAAATAAATGGGCTTCATGAGCTTCACCTGGTTTTGTGCAACTTCCGATAGTCATGAGATCACTGCTCACGTGATGACTGGTGCACAACGGATCACTGATGAGACGTTTCCTGCACCTCATACTCCCATTCCACTTGCTCACGACATAAATGCGTCGGTGGTTGCACGCCCATCGATTCCCGGTAAATAGAATTATTTATGAGATTGTAAAATTTATCTTCGAAATCGGGAGGACGCGCGTTGTTGAGGTCCATGTACGCGGCAAGCTGAAGGTCGTTGCGAAAAAGAAATACCGCGATGAATTTTCAGATTTGTATCCCAACTCGAGGGCTTGGAAGCAAATTTCGAACGTAATGACCTAACGACGTTTGGTAGCTGTCGCCACCAACTTGACTTGCCTGCTCTTCGAGTCGGGGGGCACGCCGCGGGTTTCCGGACAAGGCGGTAAATCGCTCAAACGATCGTGAATCTCTGGGCCCGGATAGTGGAGATCGACCTCCAGAACGTATCCTCGATCGACTCTCTGCGGCCGCCCTGTGACGTTCAACCGTCGATTACACTTTCCGTCATCCACTCGAAGCGGCGCATATTTGGAAAAACCATACAAATTGTTCGCGTCGATACAGGCGAGATAAGATAACTTATCACCTGATCGTAAAGTGATCACTCACAAGGGGGCGGATTGGCCCGGCGTCGATTGATCACTTGTAATGAGTCCTCCCTGGATGCCCTGCTCGGAAAAAGAGAACCATGTCGATGTCCGTGAGTAGCCTCTCTAGTCGTGAACGCCTGGTGGTTTTCAACATGGCGTCCCCTCGGTGCTTCCGGAGCCGTGTAGTAAAACAGGACGAGTCCGTAACACCTCCAAAACACAATTTCGAAATTTTTCCAAATGTCGGTTTAAGAGGACGTCGATTTTCAAATACAAAACGGCGTACTCGCCCAAATTTTTAACGGAGAACGCGTTCCAGACCCGTGCGCGCGTAATCAGAGTCCGAACCGGTGTGTCTGTGAGGCGACTGAGTGTGCCTCGGTGTCGGCAGTAACTCGTTTCACTCCTAATTTGGGACACGCTGACGTTAATCGTAGGGAAACCATCTTCTTCTACCCAAAGCGAAAAGACGATCGTCGGAAAAGCGCACGGTGAATTTCAAATCACTCAAATCGAGCGATCGACTTAAGGAGTCGAGCGACGCACCTAAAAATTCTGTAAAGAGTCCAAAAATCGTAGGTCCACTTTTCCTGATTTTCGAAATTGCCACGAATCTCGTGATTGGGGGTGGAACCAATGAACAATCCATCGTTGTTCGGAACAGTTTTTCGCCCCAGACCTGAAGGAGAAAATGCCAATCGTAACCGCTCCCCGGTTACAACAGCGGCGGTGGATGTGCTTGGCGCGAAAAAGTTGACGTTACACGATTGATGAGCCGCACCGCGAAAGACACCTGAAAAATGATCGGTCCCTGACGCGAACGGGAATTTGACAGTGCTGTCCTTTACAAATGACAACATCAGAATTTTGAAAAGTAATGTCGTCCTCCCGCGTCCATCACGAGGGGCGAAGGATGTTCCAAAGCCGTTCATAAATGTTTCGCGAGACCTTCTTGAAAGGTTAACATCTGCATCGCAACGTCGGGACCGTGAAAGGTGATCAGCTGATTCCGGCGACTCGTCAAACGAACACACCACTTGGGGCGACCGAGGCGCCTGTGGAATTTGGTAGGGCTGAAGGGAAGACCGCTCGACAACGGCTCACACGAAGACACGGGGGAGCGTGGAGGCCTCAACCACGTAAATCGCACCGTATCGTTGCTGTCTTCGACATGTCGAAATTGCGCGAAGCGCTCCTCCTCGACGGAAGGATCAAACGTGCGGGGACCCCACGGACCGACAATCGACGTCGAGTCTCGAGTTTCGTTTGCGAGTGAAATACGTTTAAACATCTGGTCGCCAACGAAAAATCGTGTACCTTCAGCTTTGGAATAAGTTGAGATCGAAATGTAATCTGCTTAAATTTTAATCCAGACGTAATGGACTGTCCGCGATCGTTATGAATCAACAAGGAAATTGAAATGGTTTCTTCTTTCGTACCCGAAAAGTGTACAGGACCCACGATGTTCCAAGATGTACAAGGAATCCAAACTCTAATGTGGAAAATGAAACGAAAACTTGAATTTTGATGTTCGAAACGTTTTATCTCGTGAACGGGAAGGGGGCCAGGAGATACGCAAATCGAGACCGTTTTCATCCAACGTGCTGTTTTGGTAGGTAGACGTACGCTCTGAAAGTGCGATTTGGTGGAGCTACGCTGAGGAAAGAGAGCCAGCCAGTCGCCCACAGGAAACATTTTTCGTCTCGATTGTCAACGTTGATCACAATTCTGACGTCTCGCGATGATGTAAGAGTGGAAGAAAAGAAGGTCTGTAATTAAAGTGACAGGTTCGAACACGAGCCGAAACATGAAGAGAGCGACGATTAGAGCCAACTATTTTCCGGAGTCTTCGGAAAACTGACTGAATTTGGAATTGATAGGTTCCGCGATGGAGAGTAAAATTCAAATGTCATCACCTTCGAGTGAGCACTGCAGCCCGTGCCTGAAAATGGCTGGTAATGACTTCTGCGTGATTCGTGCAAGGCCTCATCGTTCTCGCGTTCGATTAAAAACTCTGACATTCGAGTTGCACAAATTCTGAAACAAGAACGGTGCGCAGTGGACCGCTGACGACAAGTTCAAACATTTAATGGAACGGCACACGACATCGGTTCAGAACCACCGATCGGCGATGTCGCGGAGAAGGGGGTTTAAAAGAAACTGCGCTGTACCCCACGTCTAAAGACTGTATGATGCCCATCCATTGAAGAGCGTTTGAAATAATAGAATTTGCATTTTAACCTAAAAGAAAAAATGTCGCCGTCCTAAGCTGCGCTGTATCTGTGTAAAATAAAAATTAAAATAATTATATCAGTTGTGTGTTGTAATTTCGATGGATCAATTATTTTATGGTCGATCTGTAGTATTTTTTCGTTAAGAAAAATTATGCTAATACCTAGGAAAGATCCCCTACATGACGTATATGCACGATTCGTGTCCAACACGATGGCGACTGACGTCCAGTTTCGAAACTAAGATTATACCAAACGGAGCTACAGCATTGCATCACCGCCAGACAAGATATGTTTATTTCTTATTGTACGGGTCATTGGTCTCGGTCCGCTGCCAACCTCGGAAGCCGTGGTATTTAGAGGCACACATGCTGTCGGTTTGGCCCGTTGCCGATTCGGCAGCCGCGCGGTGCTTTCTCATTCATAGAGCCATCAAGTCGTCGGCCGGCCTTGCCCGTTGGTTATCCCCGAAGCCGCGCGGTGGTCTTACCTACCACCTTTGCTTACGCGCGCGGCGCAGTCCATCATCCCTCGCCCCAGCCGGCAAGAGATGCAATACACTATTTTTGTACCTCGCAAAACTCACATCGTTCGTGTGGAGCTCACGGAACTATATAAAGCATTTCGCTTGCACGCACACTACACATCAGTTTTGTTCCTGACGCTGTGTGTGGAATATGTCTCTTCCTCAGAAAAGTTCTGCCTGCGGTGAGACTCAGAAAATGCACTGTTGATGAAGAAAATGAAATAAGGTAAGATTTAAAGGATTTGTTATAATTTAGAAATATTTATTCCTAAATATATTTTAATTTTCCTTTTTAGTCACAATTGTTAAAAAGAATTATTTAGAAAGAATATTATTGGGAGTGGATGTTGGGGTTGGAAATTGACTTTGAGGAAGACGTTGGTGATATTCTCTCACAAATGGAGAATAATTGAGAAGAGGAGTAATGCTTTGCGCTTTCAACACTGCAAATAGCGACAACTTCTCTGCCCTAAACTTCACACATGATAACTACCTTCATCACCAACAACGGTAATAGCTTTCTCCATCATCACTATTAGAAGACGACTTTCACACTATCTTCCATCTGTTTCACCAACAATGATTATGATAGCGCGAGAGTCAGCTCCGAGAGATTAACAGACAAATAATGAATGTCCAACATTTATTTATACACCACCACCAATCGAACAGTAAGTACATCAAACATTTATTTAAAATCTGTATAAATATATCATGAAAATATAATTTTAGAAATCCATGGGAGATGATAAAATGGAGTGGAAATCGAAATCCAAAAAATTGGGACTGATTTTCCCCAAAGGTGTGGATTTCAAATAACTGATGTCAAAAAAGTATATCTCAGACATACATTAATGAAAGTTAAGGCTGTGAGTGTTGCAAATATGTATGACGTCTTCCTACCAACCAAGTACAAAATGTAAAAATATATTGATTTATATGATATGCATCTGCATTAATTATTGCATATATTTTACTAAATATTTTATTAATGCAATATTATTTTTAAAACATTTTTGAAACACTTTATGTACTTATTTTAAATCATATTTTAGTGTTACATTACGAACCCCTGAAATTTTTTTGTTTATTGTTTTAGATTTACAAAATTCATTGATGAGATTGGCGTTGAAACATTCCTTGCATCGAAGCCCTTTGCATTTTATTTCGCGTACAAGGTGTATGTGGGGATTCTCTAATTTACCCAAAGCAAGATCTAATGAAACCAGAGAATGTTGGCGCATACACCCATGCTTTACATAATATTTAAAAAATTAACAAATTGTGAGAGGTTGAGCCACTATTTGGCACCTATAGAAGTTGATAATTTATGTAAAACAACATGAATATTTAAACAATAAACAATAGTTACTAAACAAAGACTTGTTCAATTTTAAATAAATACCTACCTAATTCCTATCCTCCAGTTATGTTATTTAAATTGAAAATTAAAAAATTGAAACAAAAGATTATAATAAAAATAAAATGTAAAAACAATACATGAATATTTACGAAATAAAAACACTACTAGTTTCTAAACAAAGAAAATTGAAAATTAAAAAAATTAAAATTGAAAATTAAAAAATTAAAATCGAAATTTAAAAAATTGAAAACAAAAAAAGAATAAAATTTAAATAGAAATAAAATATAAAAATTAATAATATGCACTTGTTGGGTGTGAGCAGCATCTGCAGCAAAGAGAGACTAGAATAAGTTCATTATATTAAAAAAAATGAGAAAAAATTGAAACAAAACTTACCATTCTTCAGCGTCCCACTCGATGTCACTAATACCCAAGCGCATAGTGATAGGTGGTCGGGACGTGGCGCCAACGACTCAGGGGGCGGGTGGTGGTATGGCGTCCTCTCTTCCAGTGGACACCACCACATCCTCGTAACGAGGTGGTGGCGAGGACACCGCACCCGACACATCCCCGTAAAGGTCTGAGATGGAGTTTGTTGTCTCCAATGCAGGGGACGGGCGTCTCACTTCCAGCATGAGAGTGGCGTACAATGGAATTGGACAGTCTACTATACAGTGGTGTGGAGTTCTTAGACACCGTCTGCACTCGCCCGGCTCCAGTCGCAAAGGTCTGTAGATAAGAATCATCCCCAGGTTTTACCCATTGCGTCTAGACACATTTCATTCACAATTCGCACAACAAAACGTTCATGGCTGTCCACGCATGCGCGCAGCGCATAATGTGCAGCGGCGTTTTTCTGAGGTTATCGCGGCACTGATGGAATCTCCGCGATTCAAACAAAAAATTAACCCATCAATGTCATTATACGCCGCTGCATAGTGAATAACGCTGCGTCCGAATCCATCAACTAGCAACAAACTTGCATCTTCGTACTGTGCAAACTGCCTATGCAGGGATATGTAATTCGTCTGTTTTAAGACACTGAAAACCGGAACTGACATTTACAATGCACACCTTCTCGGAGGTGGTCTTGTATCGCAGTGCCGAATTTATGGACGCTACGTGTGGGCTCCACGTGTGATTGACCGAGCGTGTACCAACCATACCTACCCATGCGCTCTCTGGTCTTGCGAGCCCTGCACCACATCAAGCTTTCACTCGCCGCTGAGGACATCGCAAGTCACATTCCATCTCTCGCTAATAGGAGCGCGTATGCGTGATAGCGCACGCGCTCTGGCGGCGGCGGTGAAACCGCTAGACCTTGGTCGCTGATCTTGGGCGGTAGCTATTTTTAAGACAGCAATACGTGCTCTGGGCAGCGAAGAGCAGCGCGAGTTGCATTATTCGACTGCTGCTTTAAGATATGCACACGCTCGCGGCAAAAGAGCGGTATGCGGAAGGGGAAAAAGGAGAGGGGCCAAACAAATGCAAGTCGAAACAAACTCGCAGTTGCATCGATGTGCGATGGATGTCTTCGGACAGGTGTCTGGATGCGTCAGGCCGCCCAAAGCGATGTGTCGACGAACCGATGGCGTTGTAAAGCGCATATGGAAGGGTAGGGAGTGGAACTTGAGTCTGCGGAAACTTGAATAAAAGAAAGCGTATTCACTCTCGAGGGGAAGCTCTCTACGCGTTTCAGAGAACAGGAAAACGTATTAACCTTTTCACTGCTACTACCCTACCCAGCGCGCCGCACCCTGGTGCTGAGTCACCCCACAGCCCGGCGACCGCTATGCGGCGCAGTTTCTTTGTTCCGACCGGCGCAAACTTGTAAGGGGTGGCCCACATCACAGCGAACAAAGCGCATACTTCCCAATTTTATCCGGGCTTTGACCGGCACCATGAAGCATCCGTAAATAAACGTCCAGAAACAATGCAAAGGTCAATAATAAAATCCGTAATTGTACGTAGAAATAATCCAAAACTGTAAGAAAGTCCACAAAACAAGCCAATATTCGTAAAGCAATGCGTAAAACAAAAACACGCACAGCCAGAAAATTAAACAAAAAGTGAGGATGTAGGTCCTATACTCGGAAACCGCAGAGGGAGTGGTTTTAGATGGGTATTTGGGAAGGCCTCCCTTCAAGATGCGCGCTAATCCCCAGGAAAAGGCAAGACCACTGCGTACGCGGCAGCCTACCAGTTTACAAACATTTGCACTCGTAGCGATAGAAGAATTGACATACCAGCACACTCCAGGAGAGTTCAACCAAACTTCAAACCCTTATAAATCTGAACAGATACTCATGTCCCCAGGCCTCCACCGTTCAGCCGAGAGCGAAAGACCACCGCGCGCGAAGTGGCCAAGACGCCCAGGCTGGGCTAGCACAGCAGAAGCAACCGGGCGGACGCCTATAGGCGTCGTTAGCACACGGGCACGGAAATCTGAACGCGTAAAGGCGTCACAGCGCGAAAGGGTTGAAGATTGCTCGTGAGCGAATGCAATCGTGGGCCGCGCAAGACAATGCGTCTGCGGAAGCAGTGAAACAAAAGCGAACTCGATGCTTTCGAGAGGAAGTTTCTACGCGTGTCGATCAACAGAGAAAGATCTGTGCTGCTCCGCGACGAGCGAATGCAACGCGCTCGTGACCGCACACGAAACAAAATTCTCCAGACTTTTCGACACGTTACCGCAAGTCGGTTCGTCCGGTACTATAATTTCACGGTAGACTCTATTCGAAAAAGTAGGTCCCGGCACCATTGGTTCGGACGTGGGGATTAATACGCAATTGAACACGCTATGGATGCGAAGAAGTTAATGCGGAGGATCTTTTTATCACACATAAAGAATCTGCAAAAACGAAAATAGAAACATCGATGGAAAAAACGGACACACACTGTCGATGGCATGAAAACATACGCGGAGAATCTTTTCGCGAGCATAAAGAACTCGCCAAAACGAATATAGTAAGAGAGATCGAAACAGTAGTCTGAATCGCTTTGCTGCTTGACGAGTCTCGCGACCGTGACATCGAAAGGGATATTGGAGGAAAGATAAAAAATGTATATATATTTCCGACCTCTGCGCTCATGTGTTTACCGTCATGGTTCGCACAGGTAGAACGGCAACGACGAGATTCTAGGAAGACGATCGTTACCGCCACAGAGAAGAGGTGAACGAGAGGGGGAGAGAAAGTCGTTTTTTCTTTGCGGATTCCGGTGCGGTGATTGCCTCTGCGCGCGATGGGTCGCGGAATATTGCGAGGTTTGGTGCGTCAGGACCCTGTAGGGAGGAGGAGGAAGAGGAGGAAACCTGGGAGCTGGTGTGTACGAGGAGAAAGTAGGGTGCACATGGAAGGAAGATAAGAGAGAGGGTTTCTTCCTATCCCCTATCCTGTGGACTGAGTGCGCTCGACTGTCGCTGGCGGCGTCAGGCTATCGCGAACGCTGTGAAAAACGTCAAAAACAAAAAAAAAAAAAAAAACCAAGAACTAGCGGAGATGATGCGACATAACAAGGCTGCAAAGAAGCCAAAAAGGATCGGACGTAAGCACAAGCTGTAAAATGATTTGAACGAACAGGAAAACAAGGGGGAGATGGAGGCCGTCTCGAAACCACTTCAAGGAGCACCGCGTCGAGCGCTCACGCACGAGGAATGATACGCCTTATAGCGATGATTTTGAAAATTCCTTATTTTCGTGGTGTGTTTACGCGGATGCGCTGCCCAGCACCAAGAGCGGAGCGTGAAAGGTGGCGTCGTCAACTCGACAACGCCAGCGGCGTGATGGTACTCCATTTTGTTGCTTACGTCAAGAGCGCGGCGAAGCGTCCTCACTGGATTGTCGGGACTTCCGCCCTCCGAACCCGATACGCGCGCGTGGACACCGCGTGACGTACAACACATGTCAAGTTCAAAAATACAACGGGCGCGAGCAATTGCGGCAAGTTATGTTTGTAATTCTTTTTCACGAATGGAAGAAGAAGAAGAAAAAAGGAAGATTAAAACACCTGAGCGTTACTATTTGACTTGTGATGACTGTGATGCAAACACGGCACTATAATCGGCGGACCGGAGATCTCAGAAGTTTGCGCCGGGTGCTTTTGAGCCGTCGAACGACGGTACGAGCTATGTTAGCACATCTCAGCACCTTCCACACCATTCGCAACGTGAAGGGCGGTCAAGCAAATCCAACCACACTACGAAGTTGTCGAGGGGGTGGCGGGGACCTACGGCGTTATGTGCTGGACCGTCCCTCCGGGTACGTATAAGAAGACACTCCATCATTATATATCGAACTTCCTTCAAAACAAAGCCCCGAGGACTTTGCGGAGAAGTTGTGCTACTTGATTCTGGTGGCGACCCGCAACAAAGTGCGTGTCAACACGTCATTCACACTGCGTTTTGACTGCCGAGCCCATCGGGTCCTCTCCTCGGATTTTCAAAGTTCGTGTCACCTACACTTTCGGAGTGTTCGTGACGGCCGATGCTTCGCCGACGATCGTAAATGATTTAAGTGTTCGCATACGTAACGTCATCGAAAGCGGTATATAAACAATCGAATAGCACACGTATGTCAGCTCTACGTGAACGATTTACCCGCATCCGTCATCGAAGAAAGGCCGACTGAAAAAATCTTTCACCGCGTCACGCGACGTTGGATCGACGAAATCGCGATTCGACTAGAGAACGCGATTTGTCAACTGACTCTGCTGTACCCGGAAACACTGACAGAAGCAATGTCGCCGTCTTCTAAAAGATAATCGGAAAAAGCACGACAGCGGTGGTCGTCGCGACCGAGGCACAGAGTGCTTTGTCCGTTCACCACGTTAACACCATCCAGTTGACAAATCTTACGTATGCTATTACAGTATTTTATAAAGAAGAAGAAAAATGACGTCGAAGAAAATGAAGACCAATCATTATACTTCAACGGAATTTGTGGACGAACACGCGATCGACATTCTCCGCAAGGAGAACATAAAACACCACATCGTCAACGAAGCTGTTCACGAACATTTTCCGTACATTAAATCATGTTTGGGGAATAAATTTATTGAAATTCGTATTACTATCATGAACAAGGACGTCAGTCTTCTACCCCAGAGTTCGCCTGTCATCGTGGATCTGCGGTCGTAAGAAGGGCACCGAAGAGCGCACCAACTGCGAACTGCGAAACAACGGTTTCGCCTTTCGTTTTAGTGAAATTCGTTACGAAATCAACAACGTGATCGTCGACGTTGTGAAAAATCCAGGCATCACCACCTTGATGAAGAAACGTGGCTTTCCTTTCACCAGCAGAAAAAAGATCGTTCGGCAATGCGTGTTGGACCGAAAATATCTCGTTATACTTAATACTGCTAACAGCAGCAGTAAATCTGGGCGCTCAGTTCGGAGCGGCGGAATGGCGGCATCGCCAGACTGGCTGATTTTTTCGAAGATCACACGTGATCGCGACCGGTGTGAAACACGACTCGTTCATTTCGAGGTCGTCACGATAATCGATACCTGCGACGAAGGTCGAAACACCAGACGAAACAATGATTACCGTGGACGGATGGGATTGAGCGCCTCATTTAACCCTGAGCGATGCTGCTTTCCTCTCGCCGTATAAGGGCATTGACAGCCGGCGACCGATCCCAATTCAGACGATGGAACTTCACGAATACCCCAACGTTCCGGAGGGAGGAAAGGGATTCCAGTGTGGCGGTGAAGACCGCCGCAAAGAGGACCATCCCTGTACATTTTCTGGAATGCAAACGGGAAGACAAGGACCCGAGCAGAATTCGGCGACCTGAGAGTAACGATATGACAAGAGCAAAACCATTTAAACGACGAGTTTTACCCTTATTCCGAACTTCAATGCCATGTATTATTATAACGCAGTATGCGGATGCGGAAAAGTGATGCCGTATCTCTTCGAAATCGATGCAAAAAGCAGAACGTTTTACTTACAATCGCAACCAGCATCTGGCAATGGAATATTGGTATGTGAATAGTTGGTTTCCTGTTACGTTTGGGACGTTCCGCCAGAGCGTTCGCTGTACCCTCGCAAACTGACATCAAGATCACGTGGGAAACAGGTACAGCTATGCCAGCTGACGTAGCGCGTATTGTGTTATTATCTACAAAACGGAAGTGCACTACGCACCAATCGATGACTTTTGGTGGTGAAGAAAACGTGATTGTATAAGAAGTCGCGCTTTTCGCTCACTGCCTTCATTCCGTGTCTTTCCTTCACGTAATGATAAACGGAGAAGAAGAAGAACTTCCATTTGCTTCGCCCGGTGAAGTTGGTTCGTCTTCTTGCGATTCGGCAGTTTTTGTTGATATCAACGAAAACATGGAAGAGGAGGATGGGGCGCCACCACCACCACCACCACTACCACCCGATTTTTTCTAGCGGTCATCCTGTTCGACGCATTGTACTGAAAAAGAAGATGAAGAAAACCAGAGCGGGCCCCAAAACAAAGAGCGAAAGTTCAAAACACCATCACGATGCCGGGGTAAGACGACGGAACGGTCGACATCCACCTCACCGGATACGGACGTCAGAAGACGCTGTAGTGCAACGCCGCGGGAATGGTTGAAGTGAGAGCCAGCAGATATGATTGCAATGGATGACTACCACCGACAACAGACATGTGTAAAGTCTTTGTATTTTTTTCATTTTCAATAAAATGATGTATTTTTATTTGTTTTATTTCTTATCCTTATTACACACCGCCCCTCCCCCTTCCCCTTGGTGTTTGATAAACCGTTGCCTTCGGTAGCATGCAAACAGTCACTCTCTTTCTTCGCATGGCGATGGACGTTGTTCAACAATCGGTGACGCTGCCCGTCGCGAACGTGACGGCATTATGGCGCGGAAAAGACGATGAGAACAAGAGTCGACACGGACCGCTTTTCCCCGATAGCGTGCGCGCTCTTATCGTGGGACCTTCCGGATGGTTATCAAACGTGGTCGTCTCGCTCTGGCAGAACGGTTCGACTCGGCGTTTCGCAACGTACGACATCCCCACCACAGACACGCAGCCATGTAACATCGCACTTGAAACAGTCTGTGACGGACTCCTCTTTCGTTTCGTATTCGCAACACGGATAGCATCGCATCAGCTGCCAGCCGAGGCGTCGCCCGACAGTGTTTTCATTTTCGACGACATCGCCACCGAAAAAGAAGACTGTATCAAAGCCTACTTCGCGGCCGGCAGACAAACACTCGGACGTGCTCTACCTCTCAAACGTACACCAAAATTCCTATAAGAAAGATTCATAACGAATAAGGATTGTCATCTTCCGACAAGACGATAATAACCTCGAGTATATCTACAAAGAACACGTTAAAACGATTTAAGAAATCATTCATCAATTTTAGATAATATGTTCCTTAACGTGAATGCCGGACTGTTTTGCTTTTGTCGTCATAAAACCTTAGTGCACTTCGAATGGCCGATACCGATCGGGCTTCGATCGGTTTCTCGTGCCGTCTCGTAATGACGATGGTGGCGGTGTAATTTTTAAAGGATATATAATATCTTGTCTTCGCTAGACTCCACTCTACGCCATGGTATACGTAAGACATCATTTCAGTAACGCGGGAACGCGACGGGGCGACGGCACCATTGCGAAGAGGATTTATAGACGGATGTTGAATCAAGGACAGGACAACTGCTCCTCGAACTTGCATCTCGGTTGATATCAATTTTGCGGCCCGGTACGAAACTCGTGAAGAGACTGCAAAGACGCGATCGGGGTATCAACTGCTGGACGCAGCGCGTGAAGAGAACACGACATCAGCTTACAATAACTACAAAGGCGGTGAGAAACGCAAAAAAGGGCGGACGAAGCGCAGCTCGCTAAGGCCACGTGGGGGCGTTGCCGCCAAGTCCAGAGACGCGAGTTTCGGCGGAAAGAGCGGCGCGCCAGTGTGGCGGTGTGATGAAAGTGAACTAAAATAGTGGACGCGTGAAGAAAATAAAACGACTTCGCGAAACGCGAGGAAAGGAACAGGAAGAAATGTAGACAGTGAAACAACTAAAAGAACAAAAGATCAGATATAGACACGAAGACGCTTAAGTTCTGAGAAAGCGAAAGAGCTTATAGTGGAAAGACACCGTCCCTCCTTCTCCACTGCCCTCTTCCCCTTCGATTCGAAACGTCGGAAGAGAAATTGAAAACGGAGGTGAGAAGGTACGTAAAACATTCGCAACAAAATGAACCTCTTGCAAGAAAGTTAAACGATGCGCAATCGATTACTCGATACTTATCTCACGACGCCCGTCTCGAAAGCGCCACCAAAGAGAGAAAAATAGCATACCACCATCACCATCAACACCACCTTCTTCTGTTCGACCTTCCACGCGAGTTCCAATAAATCGGAAACAAGTTTAGAAGAAGAAGAAGAAGCCTACCTTCCGAAACACCTCGCAGAAGTTCAAAGAAAGAAATAAAGGTGTTCGTCACCAAATATAATCAATTGGTAAACATGTTGGCATGCTAAACTCGGTTTAGAGAGATACCGCTTTGGGACTGTACTATAGGAGAACAACCCTATCGGTGACAGTTTGATGGAACTTTCGCCCGGAAGAGGAAGCATCTACATTCAAGGTCACAAATTTATCCAGAGCTGTATCTTCTTTAGAACTACTTGTCGATAAAACGACCCAACATAAATGATGTAACGGGAAGACGATTTGAATACAAAACGATTCTCGAACTGACTTCCGCGTACAAGCAGCACATTTGCCGAATTCTTCCGTATAACACAAATGATAATAAAAAGAAATATCGTGAAATTATCGCAAAACTTTTCGCGGGGGAAAGACGAAGCAAAAGACTTGAGTAACGCAAGAACAAGGGGAGGGGGCTACGTTTTGTTACGGTGCCAGACTTCAAATATTGGCGCGATCCGAACACACTCGTGGCGAGGCTCAGTCTTTTACATTGCTCTGAAAGCCGCCGGTAAATAACGGACCTGATGGTGAAATAGAAATAGAGGATGAATTGCGTGACGCCGGTATTATCGTCAAGTCTTCTCGGTCATGCATAAGAAAGGGAAGAAGAAAAAGACAACGCCTGTGGTGCTGCCGAGCGTTCGTCATGACCGCCGCGGCATTGCACGCGCTCGCCCGACGTCGTTGGCGACGGAGGTGATGACAAAAGGACTGGATGATCTTTGGCAAGCCGGACTTGGTGGGCATGTAACCGTACTCGAAAAGCAATCGAGAGATGCGTAACATTCTCACCGTCATCGACGTGTATAGCAAGTACGCTTGGGCGGAAGCGATAAAGAAAAAGACGGGAGCGGAAGTTGTCAAGGCTTTCGACCGCATCGTGACGTCGAGCGGTCGAGCCTCACTTTCACACTGACCGAGGCACCGAGTTTTAGCAATACCGCGCTCAACAAGTGGCGCCCTGAGAGCGTGACATTCATCATTATTCCACCTTTCGAACGTAAAGGCCGCCAGCGTCGCTGAACGTTTGAATCGAACGCTGAAGGAGCGGATGTGGAGACGTTTCACCGCCGAGGGAACGCGACGCTGGACACTGATGCTCACCGCCCTCCTCCGAGATTACAACAATACCAAACATCGAACAATTGGTATGAAACCGAAAGACGTCAAAGACGATCGTCTCATGCACACTGTGTACAGGCAAGTGATAACGCTCGACCATGTTTCTGAGGACAACCGATTTCGAGTCGGTGACATCGTTCGTGTGAGTAATGTTTCGGAAAGGCTACCGTTTCGGAAAGCATGAAGCGCGAGGTGGAACCGAACTCCCAAAATCGTTCGGGGTGATTCTCGAATCCCGTGACGTATTCACTAGAAGACCTGCGAGGCGAAACGATCAAGGGCCACTTCAATACCGAGAATTGCAACGCACGCGATATCCAGATTGAGAGTTTAGTGTGGAGCGCGTCGCAATGGAAAAAGACCGCTTCGTCTTGTGAAATATTGGCTTCGACTCACGACATAACTCGTGGTATGCAGAGACATTGAGGTGCAAAAATAAAAATGAGTGAGATATCACTTAACATTGCATGTGATAAGTCGTTTCGCTCGAGATTACTTTTTATCTTTAAGAAAACTGAATTGCTCGTCCTATGACTTGCCGGGTCAGAGTTCGCTACTCGGAGGGGGAGTGGCGCGACCTATGTCTACAGAAGACATCATATTAATATCAGTTTTATGTTTTCTTACGTGCATAGTTTGCGTGAGCGGCTTTATCATTCTAGCCTACACTTCACTTCAGATTTTGTTCCGTCGGCTAACGATGAAACAAAATGAAAAGACGTAGATTTAGAAGTGGTATGGAAAGAAGAAAAAGATGAAGAAACAACAACAACGTCATCGTCGGAGAATGATGTTTCTTCGGTGTGTGTGGATGAAACGCCACCCCCAGTGGAGAACACCACCACCACCAACAACAACAATTCACATGCGATTGGAAACGCCGCCCCCTTTTTTCTTCGAGAGGCCATTGTCGACCTTCAAGGTTATCACATGAACGGGCGTTTCGTCATCAAATTGCTGACAGTATTGAAAATTTTTGAACTAAGAAGATGACGTAAGAAAGCGGTCGTCAGGGACGTACGTGTTTCGAGGCGCCTTGTCCGCTCAACTCGATCGGAAAGATAATCGCACGCTGTGATGGATCGAGTGATACCACCGCCCCAGTTCGTTATGGAGTAGCGGTACGTACGACTACGACAAACATACCGACGTCGTTCAGCAAGCCTTCGACGACGTCACAACAATTTTCGTGAAAGGACTAGAAAGTGGTGTGGTTACGGCAGTAAACTGTCCAGTTGTGGACTTGTTTTCACACGGATGTCCACCATTAAAATAGTGTGTGAATCGCACGATCTTCCGGATCGTTCCGAACGGATCGTTGGCGGGAGAAAACGGATTAGGAGTACAATACGTCATCGCGCTCACGTGATGATTTGCCGAGTTGACCGGAACTCTTATCGGAGTACACATCTTCTACCGAGATGCGGCGTGTCAGACGGTCGGCAATCGGTGGAGCGAACAGATGGTTGAAGAGCTACGGACTGAAGCAGATCGCGCCGCTGCAGGTTCCTCGACGACCGCTGTTCTCTTCGGACAACATTTATCTATCGCCGCAATCGCTGGCCATTGAAATCCCAATATATTGGGCCGCGAAGGACGTTCCTGCCGTCTACAATCGTCTGCCGGACGACGTACAAAGAGATATGCGCATTCTAAAACTGCTCCCTTGCCTCAAACATTATAACAAGTGGCGCACGCATATAGACGGACCGCCGCCGCCGCAATGGAAGTGCGGAGGATGTAAACGAGAAGAATTTCCTTGTCTCGAACATCATACGTCACCGCAAGCGAAGTGGAAGTATGTCGAGTGTACCCGTAGAAAGAGAGAGCAAACTGTTTTGTTGATTTTTTTGAAGAGAGGCCAATACATTGTAATGGATTGGATTGATTTGTTTGCAAATTGTTGGTTGGCTGGCTGGACACGCGTTGCGATCACCGCTCTCTAGTGTGTGCTTGGTCTCTGTTCTTAGTGAGACTTTTTTTGAAAATTCGTTAAGATGTAAGGGAAACGACCTTTCTTCTTCATCGACGTGTCGCGCCGCCCTACACCATATAGTGAGCAAGGCGAGCGCATATGACGCCAGATGACCTCGTAGCATCTGCTTTAAACAATTGCAATCGCAAAGGGCACGCACGGTGGGTTGGTATCCATTTGTTCGATGTAAAATGTATCGATCAATGGTTGTTACAATACGTGTCCGTTAAAAGTCGAAACGTTTGTTGCAAAGAAAACGAAAGAAGAAGAGGAATTGCGCCCTCTCTTTGGCGCAGATTCACATCGCATTGAGATGGATATCCGTCGAATTGCCCGTGAAAATTTTATAATCGCATGCGCATTAATGGCTTATATGGACGTTCCGCCCATTGGCCCATGCTAAAAGCAGCGGGAACGATTTCCTGAACTATTTAGACGTTGTGGAATTTGAAGGGCGGGTACGGCGACGTCTTGAACGCGGTGTCCTTCTGATGAAGATGACGACGATGCAGAGATGGAGAACCATATCTTTTCTCGGTTTTATCCGAGATTTAGAGCATCTCAATATCTTTTATAGAGGATTTCATTTCGATTATCTTGAATATTAAAAAATTGCTGACGTCATCCAATAGTATAAACGACGCGATCGCACTTTGCAGCTGCCGTCCGCACTGCGTCTTCGCAGAAAGGAGACGTCTACTACGATCTGACAGAGGAGGATGGTTACAGCAAAGAGGGATGCGGAACACGATGTCGAAGAGGAGGGGAGGGAAGAATATTGTAATATACCCAAATACAGCGCCACCAAAGGGCCGACGAACGAATCAACCGTTCGTGAAATTCAGCACAAGATGATGATAAAATACTGCGGAGAACATTGACGAAATTCCGTTACAAAGCGTGATCGACAATAATTCAAATGTCTCTGCCAATGAAAGTTTGGCGCTCTTTAACGCGGATCTCTTTCGCATTTCAAATACGGCTTATCCCATAGAAGAAAAAAGATGTCACCAACAGTTGGCACACGATTCCGTCACATCAAAGTCATCAATACAAACTAGAAAAATTTCTGACTTACGCCGCAGCAACCAGGGAAACGTCAACGTAGAAGACACGAATCGTCAACACAGTGCCACACCAAAACGCAATGACGAACTTGTAGGGTATGTGACACAAAAGATCAAAAATAAACTGAGAATTTTCAAAAACAGTGTGTGTGAATGTGTGTGTGAACAAACTGTGTGTGGGAATGAATTAGTACCACTTGTAAGTAATGAATTTATCAAAATATATATACTAAATATGCATAGAAGACATTGGTCGCGAAAAATGTTTGTATAATGAATTTTTTCAATATATACTTTCTAAATCGGATGAACATGTTTTTGTTTTTTGAGTTATTTATTCCGTCACCTCCAGGCAGAGATTTCCTTTTTTCCCCAGTCAATCCACAATTAAACAAACAAATATATACTTTCTAAATAACACATAGAAGACATTCGTCACGAACAAAAAAAATATGTTTTGTATAATGATTTTTTTCTAAATATATACTTTCTAAATCTGGTACAAATGATTGTGACGTCATCGGGGTGGGGTGGGGCGGGAGGACGTCTTTTCGCCATAGTTGAGAAAAAGTGGAGGGAGGGCGCGCGTTCCATTTAGGCGTGACGACAGAGGGGTCAACATTGTTGCACACCAGCAGAAGCAGAAGCGCGCAATCATTCATGGTATGTGTAAGGTTATGTGTGTGCGTGAGCGCACGCACGTACGCTCCGCCGGCGAACGCGAGTCTTATCGTAAAACACACTAAAGAGACGCACTTCCCGCTCGTGTCGCGGTAGCTCAGAGCCAGCGAGCGCGCCACCCCCCCCTCTCACAGGGAAACGCTACTCCCGGTGGTTCGAATCGCCCCGCGCCGGACTCCCGTTTTTGAAGACCCCACACACACGCTCTGCCTGATCTCAGCCGACGCCTGTTGGTGAGCGCGCCACCACCACCCCACCCACGCCGCCACGCTCGCCGCCAGGGAAGCGCGCGCGCACGCACGCCCCGCACCCCACCCTGACGTGTCATCCAAACACATGCGGTTCCACCCCACGTATATCATGTCACTCAAAAACACCTGCGGATACTGCCCCACCCCTTGGCAACACGCTCAGATAGCCCCACCTCTGACACACTGCCAAGGGTGTGTTGCATCTGCATGTGATACGAATCCCATCTCTGGCACACGGCCAGGCAATGCACCTGCAATGACCCACCTACTTTTAAAATGCTGTTGTAAATCCAGGAAAGGAAGGGGCCAACAAGGTCCTGTTTCGCATATGAAGGTTCTTGTGTAATCCATTGAAACTTAGCTGCGATTTATGGTATCCTTTTTCTGGTGCAGTGAGAGCAACGGAGACGTGTGTTGTCGTAGAGGAATCTTACGCCCTTTGCTCAACATTCCTCCATCCGCTAGCATCACCGCCTCGTCTACCATTTTTATCTGTCCTGGCTAATACATGCAAGCGTTTATTGTGATCTGAGAAGGCATTACGACACTGACGTGATTGGTATTTGGCCTAGGGTTTGCAGTGGTAAGCTCAAGTTTCGTCGCCCGTCACAATTAAAGAGAAAACGTCCTCTTCGTCTCCATAGCGGGGAGGAAACTTGCCTGAAGATTCAATTCATTGCCGTCGGCGGTCATCCGTCATTCACGGCGCTCACTCCAGTGCAAAACCCACCGGCTTTTGCAATTAGTCAAAAACCCCTGAAACATCGGAAACAAAGGGCAGTGGTCATCCAGAGCGTCGTCTATTTTCACTCCTGGATTTGTCAACTTCGCCACTAATGTCGGATATTGACTGTTTGCCGCACTTTATCGCCGGAAGTCCACTTCATGGCGCGAAAATCTAGCCAATTATCTTCTTTGCAGATCGCTCCTTCGTGGAAGTTTCTCAAACCCATCGCAGCATACAAGCAGAAATGATTTCGGGAGAGACATGGAATGCACTGTCTGCCGGAAGAGCTGTTATGAAGTGAGGTGATATTTACATCGTCGCTGCTTCGATACACATGGGGAAAGTTTGTTAAAAGGTTCCCATCCTGTCATATGATTTCTAAGCAAAGAGCACATTTTGGCACACACATGCGAATTCACACTGCAGCAGGCTCCATTGAATGTCTCTCTATTGCAGAAGGTTTTCCAAAAAAGGGAAATTTACGTATACACATTCGGAGGAATCACACAAGGGAAAAGCCTTTAATGTTCTGTCTGACACAAGGGTTTCTCAGTGCAGGAATTATCTAGACACATGATGATTCACAATGGGGAAAAGCCTTTTGAATGTTCTGTCTGCCACAAGGGTTTCTCAGAGAAGAGGGCATTAATAACACATGCGCATTCACACAGGGGAAAAGCCTATTGAATGTTCTGTCTGCCACAACGGTTTCTCAGTAAGCGGGAATTTAACTAGACACATGATGATTCACTATGGGGAAAAGCCTTTTGAATGTTCTGTCTGTAACATGGTTCCTCAGAAAAGGGAAGTTTACTTATACACATGCGGAGGATTCACACAGTGGAAAAGCGTTTTGAATGTTCTGTCTGCCACAAGCGTTTCTCAGAAAGAAGGCATTTAAATATACACATGCGCATTCACATGGGGAAAAGCCTTTTAAATGTTCTGTCTGCCACAAGGGTTTCTCAGTAAGAGGACATTTAACTAGACACATGATGATTCACAATGGGGAAAAGCATTTTGAATGTTCTGTCTGCCACAAGGGTTCCAGAAGAATTTCAACACATGATTCACAAGGGGAAAAGCTTTTAAATCTGTCAACAAGGGTTTCTCAGAAAAGGAATTACTGCAAACACCTGTGAGGCCCACATTATGGGAAAAGGAACAATTGTCGGCCAGAACGATTGCTTTTAAAGACAACATTTAATTATACACATGCGTAACATTCATGCTTTTAATGTTCCGTCTTCACAAGAGTTTCGAAATGCTAATTTAATTATGCTTGTGGGAATTCACATGGAAGAGCTTATCGGTTATCGTTTGCTGAAGCGCCAAATAGAGCACTGATTTCGCATGTAATCCACATAAAGGGAAAACCCTTGAATGGTCTGCCGGTAGAGTCTCCCAGAAAGAATTTGAAGTATCCACATTTGAATACACATATGGAAAAAACTTTTACTGTTTTGTCTTTAAAATGTGTTTTAATAAAGGATTTATATCCACATGTGGTTCCTTCATGAGAAGAAAATTTGAAATGTTCTATCTGCTGTAGTTATTTCTTGCAAAGTGTCCTCCTTAATTGTCGATGTGCAAGCTCACTCGAGGTAAGTGTATTTTAAATATCTGTCTGCCAGAAGGGTTTCGCCCAATAGAATCTTAAGTATCCACATCTGCTAGTCACTGAGAGGGAAGGCCTTGAATGTCTTGGCCATATGTTTTACTTAGTAAAAGGATAGTTAGTTTGTGAAAGATAGTTTATGATACATTACGCCGCTCCACTCATTTCTGTGAATAAACATTCATGAAATGAGCTCAGTAGAGGCTTTATGTAGGCCCCAGTGATTCACTCAGAATACCCTATCTTCCAGAATATCTTCTGCCAAATATCCACAATCATGTAAAGTGGTAAAATATGTAACAAAATCTGTTAAAACGTGTGATAAATCATAATGGTGATAATTGTCCAATAACATGGAATATGAATAAATTTTGTAAAACTTATAAATTATTTAAAAATATTTTGAATTATTAAGCAATGAGATGGCCCTGTCCTACAATTCATCATTATCATATCTATTTTCGCCATCAATATGTGAGTGCTCTTTGAGTATGGCTGGTCGTCCGGGGGAGATATTTTCCTTCCATTGGTGGAAAGTTTAAATGCCTGTGAGGTAAGTGTAATATGTGATATTTCATACTATGCATTAATATACAGTAAAACTGTCTAAGCTGAACACAAAAACTGGATCGACAAAAAGTCTGGTTTTCAGAGGTTTATGTTTGATGGAAGTTGTCCGTTTATGGCATTTGGTGATATAGATGTTTTCTGTCTTGAAAGTAGTAAATTAAATGATATTATATCAATCAAATTTCATGTACATAAAACGTATTTATGGAAGAAATCACGAATATTAAATACACTTTTGTCACCCCCTCTGAAAGAGGGTTGAGAAGTTCAGCCCTTCCTGTCTGAAGGTTGAACTGCTTGCTGTCTTCAATGCACAATACGTCGCAACCCACGACTATGACTTGATACCGTCGCTGGTCTTGTGCAATGCGTATCTCGAGGGGTTAAGATTTTCAAGGCGGCAGGAGTCGCTTGAACAGGCCATGCCCGCACACCACGTTCTGAGAGTCGGGAGAGAGGAAATCTCCCACGGCCTTCACTCTCAGAGACAAGCGGCCCTGTCGAATTCCCATCGTGACAGCTGTCCTCTTCTTTAATGTCCGGTTGCCACGACTGAATCGCATGCAAGGGTAGAGAGAATTTAAAACAAGTCAGGATGCATTCATTTAATTAAGTACATTTCATATGCATTAAATTTAGGAACTGTTTTGTAACAGCATATTATGTGCAATTATTTATAATGTCATTTTTGCACGAGTAAGAAAGACATGAAACGTTACGAGTTGTTTTCGCTGTAAAGAAATATTATTGCAAGAAGCTGCAAAAGCAGAAATGAATGCTGGATGGATGAAAATATTCAAATTTTGTATGCGTGACTTCTTTTCCTGTCTGTCGGAGAAGGTTGGATGAGGTTACTACTTTGCACTTGCTGGAATAAAGTATCCACAGCGTGTAAGCGCTTAAAGGCAAATGAATTTCATGGGATTCCCGAATGCTTTTAAGGGACATCCGCGGTGGGAGCATTACAGACAATGTTCGATATGATCTTCAAATGTAGCGAAATAGTACGTTGAAGAATCAGTGAATAATAAGATTTAAATTTCAAGATATTGGTTAGTGCAGAAACTAAAAATAGTACACTTGGAATTAAAATATCTTCTGGAGTGGCTGACAACTTATCCAGTTGTACTATATATATTCATAAAGTAATGTTCTTAGTTATTATTGTTAAATATTACTGAATGATGGCAGTATAACGTAAAGAGATAAATTAGATTTTAGTGCACAAGTGTTTTTAAATATATTTGATTTTACTGCGAACACAGATTGAGAATAATACCGCTTTCCTTTTTATACCTTAACTGATGATAATTAGACTGTGACTATTATGTCAGTGATGATTTATATTTTGTGCAGAAATGGCGATAACGTAATGACTAAAAGATAATGTCATAATATGAACAATTTTGCTAATGCGCGGTTGTTCATTTCTGGTACACAAAAGATTCCTCTCAGACATGAAAATGTCCCATTTCCGTTGTGTTCCGTTTTAGGCTGTGTAAAATTTCATTTAACTACGGCCGAAGAAATTTTTCGCCTAAGTGAACCTTTCCGGTTTGTAAAAGTCTGCTTAGACAGATTTTAATAAAATGTGTGTAATTGAAATTGGAGTGTATGCGCATTTGTAATGCTTTTTTATAACCCTCAAGGTTATGCGATAATCTAAAATCTATTTGGATTGTTTTTACTGCAATACTTTGTCTCTCTGGCCTAATCTGGAATGGATAAACGATTTCAATGTTTTCTTCTGCCTAGTGCCATAAATAAATTGTTTTAAACTTTTCATAGAGTTCTACCAATATTATGTGTAATTCAAAATAAAAACAGTTCTCAAAAGCGATTCACACTTTTTTGAAACAATTCTAGAGTTAGTCCCAAATGTACAGTACAAGGAGTTGACAGTGCTGGGCTTGTTTCCATTCTTTGTTGTGCTTTTTTAAGAAATTAGAAAAAGTTTTACTAGCTTCTCATGTTATTAATATTTACAGATGATTTTGTTGACATTAATGCATTTACTACACTTTAAATTTTGTCTGAAGAAGTTTCTCGAAAATTCAAAACTTCAGCAAGAACGATCTCAAAAATGTATTCTCAGAAATGTTTAAACGCGGTTAGTGATAATTGTAATTATTTAAGTGAATATACATTCCTTTTTGTAGTATTCTTTGGAATTACACGAATGTCTGTTTTAAATATCTTTCACGCTGATTAACGTATATAATTTTCAGCGATTTGTATTCATTATTGCATCTATGAGTGGAAGTGCTTGAAATGACGTCCAATGAAGTTTTTCGAAAATTCAGAAGATTTCCTGTGAGAAAGAGTTTCAAATTTCACATTTGGCAGTAACGTCTTCTTTAATAGCAGCTCAGAATATTTCACCGAAAATGTTCATATAGAACGAGTTATACTGTTTGTAATATTTTAGTATAATTGTTTCTTCTAGGAAACGAAAAAATTGAGGAAATTTAAAGTAGTATTTTAGAGGATTGGGAATTGCAGCTAGTAAGAGGATGAGGAAAACCGGAAAGTTAGCCCAGACCAAAAGAAATTATAAAACTAGCTCGTAATGAGAGAAATCCTATGCCATTGTGTGTTGCACCACTAATTTTATATTCTGTTATTATTAGTAGCAGACGGCCATATATGACCGCACTAAACGTTCTTCCGAGGATCGATTATAGTCTATCCCGGAGAGATTAACGTGTGTTGCTGTAAAGATCAGTTTTTCACTGCCCCCTTGGTAAGACAAGGTTGATGAACCTTGGGTTTTGAGGTGAGAGGATGATGAGAGGTGGGGTGAACGTGAGCTTTTTGACCCATCCCAGCGTTCGGTCTGGTGTGGACTGAAGGAAAACCACGAAACCCCAGTCAGATGGCCGTGGTCTCCACTATGAAGTCGCGCCATGCAGAGCCACTTTGTCTATGTTGTATTATTATTATTGTTATTATTCTTATTATTATTATTATTATTATATTTTTGTCGAGGGGAAAAATGTATTTTGCAAAAACCGCATTTTAGCATTAAAACAGTTATAAAAGTTTAGAATAAAAAGATAAAAAAGCATACTCTTACAGATAAACATTTTTAACTATTACTTATTATGTTTGGGAGAAAAAATTACATTAAATTTAATAATTGTTAGAAAATATTTAGAAAAATCATAAACACTCCCCAAAATGTTCGTAATTTTTCACGAAGTGAAGGAACTTTCAACATTAAATTAATCAGAAATTATAATAATTTAATTATTAATTTTTCAAGGATTATTTGTTATAAATATATCGATAATTTGATAATGATTTTAAAACTACGTAAGTCTGTTTTGAGTAATTTATTGGTAAAGATTTTACAAGAAATAGGCGAAGTATCCCTGAAAGTGTAAATTGCATATATTGGTTATGTCCAAAGTCTATTACTACCAGAGAAGAAGAAAGGTCATTGAAATTGAAATAAATTAAAATAAATAAATGTTATATAATTTTTAGTTAGTGGGTCAAATGCAAAAACTGGTATTCATAGGAAGTATTTTTTAGTACAGTTTGATGCATTGTATTTCTTCACTCTCGTACAAATGTACCAAAAGATTAGATGACGTGACTTTAACCACACCCATGATTTGTGAAGCACCTCTCTAGTATTAGATTTAGCACTAAATCTCAATGCTGAAGAGGGCTTCTCTAATTTACTTCTATAAAGATGTTTCAAGTTAAGGTTTCTTAATTAAGGTTTCTTAATTCTATAACACTAATATTTTGTTTATGAAAGTGAATCAACGTTGTGCGGATCTTAACACATGTAGTTTGTCATTTTATCATTATGTGAAGGGTAGGGATAATAAATTTGGGAAGTTAAAATTATATATTTCTAAAATATTCAAATTGTAAATTCTTATTCAAAAAATGAATTATGAATGGAAAATTTTTGTATTTCTCATTCATTCTGCTCTTTTTTTTTTGTTGTATAATCATTTATTTTTCAATCCCTTTTAAATGTATTTATATCTTTTTTGATTTTTTAAAAGAATATGTATAAAATTTTAAATATGGAATTTTGGGGATAAAATTTTAATAATATTTCATTTATTATCAAAGTTATATATAAAGTAATCGGTTCCTTTTCTTTGATTTGCAACGTCTTCACCAAGAAATAAAAAAAAACATTGTTCAGAATTTACTTAATTTTTTCTTTTCGGTCTTCGGCCATCGGCGTCGTGCACCAGCGCGTCCATGAAACGCGGGGTGCCAGCATTGGGGGAATGCCCCCAACGTTTCAGGTCGGTCGGAGGCGGGGCGCTGCGGGGTTTCCCCGCCGGAAAAAGCGCCCCGGCTTTGGGATCTCTTTTAAGGGCCCTTTTTGGAAGGACCCGTAATTGTGATATTCTCCTTGCGCCCCCGTTACGTATCAAAAAATAGCTTTTTTTCGAATGGGAAAAAGGGGATGTTTAAAATAATTTTTTTCCTATTCGAGAAAATTAAAAAGAAATTTAAAGGGGGGAAGTCGTTTAAATATGATAATATTTAAAATTAATTTTTAAAACAAATTTAAAAAAAAAAGTTTGGCATCTTTTTTGATTTAAAATGTTTTCCCAACCTTGACAGAATATCTGTATCCTCATTTTTGGGATCTTTGATCTTTCCTCATTCTTGACAATTTAAAATTAATATGGATTTTCATAATTCAATTTTTCCCCTTATGAAAGGAAATTTTAATTTTAAATTTCCTTCTCCCCCGATTTTCCCCGGTTTCATTGGAGTCCCCCCGGGGTTAATCTCCTTTAGTCTGATTTTTTTGTATATAGAGAAAATAATACATGAAGGGTTTTAAATTGAAAAAATTCTATGAAATTTGCAAAAAAATTTGGGCACAACTTTTAATACCTTTCGCAGATTTAAAATGTTTGCTCCCCGGAAAATTTAAATTTTGGGCAAAGTTAAAAATGGACGAACTAAGAAAGTTATAGAAAATACAGACTCCCAATTATATGGTTCATAATTTAAACCAAAAAAACTAAGATTTATAGACTGTAGTAATTCTAGATTAATGGTTTTGTTTAATTATTTTATAAGTATTTTTTTAAAAAATTTTTTTAATTAAACTAAAAAATAATTTTTCCTAAAAAAATAAAAAAATTAAAATCCGTTGAAAAAAACTACGAAAATTGGTTTCGAGGAATCTGAGGGGAAGGATTTTCCTAAGGGGAAACAAAAAGAATTTTGGGGAAAAAGGAAAGCCTAAAAGGAAATATCCTCAACCGACAGTTGTTCGCTATCCCCTTCTAAATGTTGGTTATGGCCCTTAAGAACCCCAAAGAAATCTGAGTTTCATTGAGGTAAAAGTCCGGGCCGGGGTTTTTATATTTAGTTATTATGGAAAACATTAGGTTTGCCCCTTATTTTATCAACAAAAAACAATTTTCAATAAAAAAAAATTTTACAGAAGGCCCAAAAAACTGACTTTAATTTTTATTTTCCCAAACCTATATTTTATTGGGTGAGAAAATCAAAAGGGGGTCAAGCCATTTAAAAAAGATGGGGGAAATAACACTCCCCACCCCGTCCTTTCACCCCATCACCCCCATCGTTTCATCCATTTACCATACCGTTAAAAATAGTTAGTGGTTAAAGACCTAAGATGTTGATATTTTAAAAAACTAATTTAAAAAAAATTATTTTCAAATAAAAAACATTACCAAAATGAAAAAAAATAGAAACATTCCCCAAAATAAAAGAAAAATAAATTCAAAAGAAAAGAAATTGTAATTGAAAATGTAATAAAAACTGTTTAAATAAATTAGTATTTGTGCACATTTTTATATATAACAAAAATTTAAAAATTTAAAACTTAACACCAATATACTAATAGTTAAGTTCTTTACTAAATTTTAAGTTATTTTAAAAAAAAATGGTAAAAAGGGCCCTTTAAGATTAACTCTAATTTTAAAATTTTAAAAATTGGGTTTTTTTTCAATTTTTCAATTTCAATATTAAATTGAGATTTTCCTTCGAATTAAATTTGATGTTTAAAAAGTTCTTCATTTAAGGGGTAAATTGTTTTTTAAAT
>CAXIVR010000750.1:0-26833 GCA_964035755.1 Teleogryllus oceanicus
CCTTTTCTCTTATAGTTTGAGACTTCACTTCCAAATAGCGAGGGCCAGATAACTGCCTTTTTCCTTGCCACTCGAATAAATCGGCCTATCGGGTGCCTGCCATGTATGCGTTCCCGCCATGCAGTGCACGGCGCGAACTCATAAATACTCGCGCAAACAGCGAGGCAGGTGTTGTCCGAGTAGTCGACAGAGGCATTTGTTATCATTGACATTTACGGATCAAAGAGTATATAAGGATCAGTAGTCGCTGCAGGTTCTATGTTTCCGCTAGCCGAATTAGTTTACTACGCACCGTGAAGTCACGAAGGTTAAGCGAATTCGAGACTCGCGAGTTCCTGGTTGGGTGACCGGCCAGGAACTGCGGGATCTAACGGAGTCGAGCCCGTGGCCGAAGGGATAAAAGGCACTGACTGACTGCGACGTGACGAGACTTGACAAATTATTCAGTATTAGTATACTCAGTAACGTAGGATTACTTCAGAAGAAAGCGCTCAACGCCCCACAAGGATAAAGAGACGCGTTGCATCAACGACGACGCTACTATGTGTTTCTGGTGGGATCTTGGCAATAGTGCGTAGTTATTTAGGGGGTCATATATCGGGTTGTCATAGTATAAGTGTTAATGTATTTGTACTTTTTTTATGTGCGTGTGCATGTGTTTTGAAGGAGGCGGAGGTGAGGCGCTTGCCCTCTGTCATTCTGTAAACTTTAGTTGGTGTTGCCATTAGAGGCTGAATGGCAGTCTCTGCTTCCAGTACTCATTGATTTTTTTAATATTCATATAAAAATTTTGTACAGGTATTCTGAATGTTCATTGTGAAGCATTCGGGCCCCTTTTTCATGTGGATATGTGTATATTGTAAATAGCTAAAGTGTTAATGAGTTAATTGTTTACTTTGAGCACAATCTTCCTAACTTTACATTCAACAAAAGTTACGACAGGTAGCAGAGAAAAAATAATTTTGTCATCAAACTTAGAAAATAAACTGTTGCTGTATAAAAAATTATCTGTGTACTCATCCCGACTACTTCCTACCATCCAATTCCTTTGTGAATTCATAACCCTATACGTGGAAGATAGGTCAGCACCGGATCTCACAGTCCAGCGGGGAAAGCAACAAGCTGATTATAATGTCCACTACATGCAGGGATTGATGTCCATAGTAGATGATGCATTTGGAAATACTAAAATGCTCACGCATTCAATTAAGCATAGCTTGATCTCAAAATGCATTTTTTTAATTCACTCATAAGATTAAAAGTTGCTTCTTAGCGGCCAATAATATACTGCAGCAACTCCTTTATCTAGGGTAGAAAGAAAAAAATCTTTCCTGGGGGGACAGTGACACTATTTGTCCTAGTGTACTTAAGCGTTTTAAATTTAATTATTTATTTTGTGCATTACACAAACTGAAACCAAATTAAATAAATTATTTCACACAAAGGTAAAAATTCTTTAACTTCTAGATAAAGGTATGTATGTACTTGACGCCTATCATCGCTCATGAGGTATTACAATGCTGTAGACTTTTGGTAATGGTAACAAATTTTTCCATGTTATTTTATGCATGCTTGTTTTCTTGAGCCCTCATTTCACTAGATGCGACAGGAGGGGGGGGAGGTTTTTGACAACAGGACTTTATATGAAACGTGTAGCTGGTTTTTGAAGCAAAATAGTTTCTTTTAGACAGAAACAAACAACTGCTTTCAGTAGTAATTGATTTTTTTATTATTCATATAAAAATTTTGTATGGGTATTCTGAATGTTCATTGTGAAGCATTCGGGCCCCTTTTTCATGTGGATATGTGTATATTGTAAAAAGCTAGTGTTATTCATTAAACATTTCTTATTATAAGAATTTGTCAACAACGCACGTTGCTATCATTTATTCTTAATTCAACTAATGTTAGTAAAGTGGGTGTAGGTATTCCAGGGCTGAAGGAAACATGCATGCATAAAACCTCACTCTTATAGATAAAGTATCTCTTTATTATCTTATATAATAAACTAGATCTAATCTGTCAAAAACAACAGGATGAAATTCGACTCCCATATTAATAACTCATAATGAATAGCAGAACAATTTAATTTCTTTATACCAAATTTTAAGTTCGTTTTTATTTCAAAATGCCCTTTATTGTCAGTAATAGTTTCTGAAGTCTGGGATCAGTGGTCCTTGAAAGGAAGACAAAACAATTTTAGGAGGCCCTGAAGGCACAGATAGCCAAAAATTTCATGTGGTGGAATTTCAGACTATCTGTGATGGTTGCCACATTCCATGGAGTCCTGTTTTGTTTCTCTGATATTTATTCCAGTTCTTTAGGTACATTGTTGGGAGTCAAACAGCATGTATATTGAAGATTAGGTAAACAGGATTCCCAGAAGTTTCTGGTACAGTTGCCACTTCATCTCTTTGTGTGACACAAATGGAACTACTAATTTTACTTGGGAGTAAAGGGTTATTTCACATTTTTATGCAAAGATATTAAAAACATGAAAACATAAAATAATTTGTGAAATTAAAATTATAATTGTTCAGTTACAAGTTTTTAAACATAACATTAAAATGCAAATAATCAGGCCTAGGATTTATATGGAATAAATTGCACCCAAATACATACTACTCACAGACTAAAAATGCCCAAAATATGGCTCAAAAATTATTCTTTACAACATAGAAAACATTAAAAAGATAAAAATTGTGAAAATAATGGGCTCTTCAAATGTTTAAATTATGTAAATAGAATGTTGAAAGAACTTAATTTTAATATTACCTGTAAAACAAGATTTTATATGTACTAAAAAAAGAATATTATGATATTGAAATAAAGATCAATAAATGAGAGGTAAATTTAATATTCCTCCTCATTCATTAAAATACATTTTTAAATGACCCTTTCCTCCTTACACAAAGAAAATGCATTTCAATGTTTCCCTTCAAAATGTCGCCCATATTGACCTCATTCATTATTAAATTATCAATTAGGTTACTGAATTTATTCCTCATGGCAAAGAATTATCACACAAATTAATTTTAATCTATTTGTAAAAAAATATTAACAATTAATACAAGAAAGAGTGGGTGAAAAATATCAAACAGCTGTAACATATACAAAAACAAAACACAATTAAAGTATAAGATTTTTTATTCTCAGTAAATAAAAATATAGTTATCTGTAGATTCCGTACATGTACATTAAACTCAGTCTCTAATACAACAATAAAACAAATTTATCATATATTTTCCTACTTTAAATGAATCCAGGAATCAATTCTTTTAACAAACTCTTGACAGTGTAAAAACTGTTACATGGGCTAGTTAGTGAATAACATCGATAAAAAATGGAAATATTTAATTTCTGCATTTACAAAAATCTTGAATTAACTTTTTATTATTTACACAAAGAAACCTGCACTTTAATACTATGGTAAAAGAGAATTTGCAAATAAATGTATTCATAAGATCACTGACAAATAAGTGCATTTATGAGCATTTAGATAAAAATAATTTCTTTAAAAATTGCATGTATTATTTCCTACTAAAATAATATTTCAAGACCTTTTATATTTGAAATTCATTTAAAACAAAATAAAAAATATAATCAAAATATACAAGTGTCTTTTTAAGATATGCTTCAAACAAGTGCTAATGTTTAACCTGAGTGTGTGAATAAATAAAATTATTAAACGATGCTTGTATTAAGTAGAACATTTAGCTGCCTTATCATATGCACAAAGTGCCGAGTTGTACCTGAGTTGACCTTTAGTTGAAAAATCATTTTATGATTGGATGATTTTGTATTGACATACACTTTACACAAATCAGTATAATTCAAGGATATTTCCTACTACAATATCCTGATGAAATTAATTTTAAGGAAAAAGACTGAATTCCCAATGTCTCTATAATTATTTTAAAAATATATTTTTTCCATTGATTACCAGGAAAATAATGATAATCTTAATTTCAGCAAAACAACTCACTTTTCCATGATTTTACACATCATAGGTGTAAATTATAGGAATATTCATATCATAACAGTTGACTCATATGTTCAAAAGCAGATTGCAACTTTACCATCATATGTTTTGGCAGTGTTTATCAAGTTTCTTCAAAAATATTCTCATTGATCAGAAGTAGTTAATCAAGTTACAAATAAAATGTACTAAGTAAAAAAACTCAGTTTTGAATCCTTAATCAAGGGAGAATGAACTGAATGTTGAATTATTATAATAAATTAGATATTTTAAAAAAGTTAACTATGGATAGAAATCCATGTCAATACACATCACTACAATAAACTTTGAAATATGGCAACTGACAACTCTTCAGATTCCCTTAACATTAAGATGGAGATTAAAATGAGTCTATTACAACACACACATGTCTTGTAAACATAAAAATGATTGCTGCTCTTTTTCAAAGCTTATGCACTAAAAATACTGATCGAATAATGAAAAAGATGGAATGGCTCTCAGAAGAAGCAAATTATATTTGTAGAAGACAGAAGACTACAGTTTCAAAAATACAATGAAAATAAAATCCAATAAACCATGATTAGACCATCCAATAAACCATGATTAGAGGTGTGAAATCCACATTTTATGGCACACACCAATTGACTAGATATAATTGTAATTTCTCTAGATGCCTTCCATGGTTCTCAATCTGAGAAATATAACAATGTTTCCATTTTCAATAAAATAAAAAATATAAGAAAATAAAAATGTTTCATTATTGCATGTAAATATATTGATATATTACTTTCATTATTAACTTTTAGGAATGCAAGTTCATTCCTAGGTAAACATTCTCAATATTAAAATATCAAAATAGGATTATAATACCTTTTCAGTATTGAACCTCTGTACGATTTAATACTTTATATGGAACTTATTAAAGTTACACCTATGTAAAGTTGCTTAAAGCATAGCTGCCTTTTTTTTTCTTTGCCAAACATTCTACAGACATTTTCATCACCCACAAATGATAAGTAATAAAGTGAAGAAAAAAGTCTGATATTACTTAACATGAAAAAGTGCCAAATTCTGAAATACAAATTGGAATCCAGTGAAATGTTCCAAAAATGAAATAAATGAAGGGAATAGATAACTCTACAATAATTAGTTTTTGACATAGTCTACCATCTGTGCATATTTTATAAAATATTACAGAAATGTTAGAAAATATTTTCTGGTATTAATATATTTTGCAACGATGCACATTAAAAATTTCAATGATTTTAAGAGGAGCAAATAGAAAAAAGGAACTCTCATACACAATATTACCATAAAAGTACATACTAATTGATCCATTAGTACAGCTATTCATCTCTAAATATAACATTCAGGGTGTTACTCTGTGATCTTCATAATCGTTGTCATTAGTATCAGTACATCAGAATCTTTTGGAATCTGGGCAAATTACAAAGGTTTTATACAGAGGTTTGGTAGTCATATATACACATATGCATTTTTGGTTAGTTGCAGAGAGTTACTTGACTTTCAGAAATCCAGGGAAAAATTAAATGCTTCCTGTCAGAAAATGTAAGTACATTAGCAGCAAACGGATTATTTTTGATCGTTTCTTTCAATGTGTTGCTTAACATTAATAAATAAAGTGGGTACCAAAACTAGTGTTGTTGGAGAAGTATGCAGACATATACATGCATCTATTTTTCTGTAATTTAATAATTTATGCTTGGTACTATAGCTGATTGTTTCTTTGGCTCAACCAAAATGGCCTCTGACAATAAACTCTTATTGTAACATAAGTACATATCTAGACCATGAAATCATGGAAACAATAGAATGAGGTAAGTGATGTATATGTAAGTTATACTGCCTGGAACAAGCAAAACAGCAAAATGTTTATTACTTGCCTATTACTATATTATAATTACTATACTGCAGTTTTACAGAGCTGCCTCCCAAGGTCACTGAAGGCCCACCACCTAAGAGGTATTTAGGCACTGTTTTACCCGTCTTTCTCAGCCTTGCCGCTAGGTGTCGCATGCTCGCAACCGTATCAAGCAGTGCTGCAGATGAAACAACTCTAGCAGCATGTCCGAGTAAGATGCGAAAAACTGTGTCTCAATGCCACTGAAGTGACGGGCCTTCAGTGACTTTGGGAGGCAGCTCTGTAAAAACCGCAGTATACATCAAATCATGTCTCATTTCACTTACCTGTTACAAATCCATCATATTCACATCATAAAGACCAACTCCTCCATGAACATATAAGTAAGATATATTCAGGGACTAATCCTATGTCGATATGTTGAAGTCAATAGTTTGTTCACATAAATCTGCAATACACAAAAAAATTAAAAATAAAAGATAATTCCTAATATGCTTAAAGGATCATTATCTGCATCAAAACTATGCAAATCATGCATTTTGTTTCATTTGTTTACATTACATAATAACGACACTTGTGAAAATGCTTAAGAATAAACATTCGAGACTACAAAAAGTAATCTGTAAAAACAAATATTAATGATTTCAAACACAATCAGATCAAACGATATACGAGAAACTCCTTTCTAACTCAAATATTTCGTAAAATATGACTACATATTATACTTCAATTTTTGTATAGTGCCCGATGACATTAGGTCATTGTTACATTTTCTGCCTTTTAAAATGAATATTTTTAATTAATTCGCAAACACTCTCCTCAATGGGGATAATGGCCTCAGAAACACTTTTAAAAAGATCCATTTTGTAAGGCAGGAGGTGTAAAAATGACCTAATGCAATTGGCTGCTATAGAAAATTTGAAGTAGAACTAGTTTTCTTGGCTAAAAACTTCACAAGAAGTTTTTAAATAAAGTCAATGATAAATAGAATCAGTCACTGCACTGTAGGCCCTAATCATCAAACACATGGCAGTCTAATAATCAAGAATGTAGCAACAATCTAAGTTTACTAATATTTACAAGAAACTCTCAGTATTCTATAGAAAATTTAAAATTTTAAATCATCTTTATTGAATTTCATCTTTATTGGGATAACAATAAAAGTTTTTGAAATGATACTGTTGAAGAATAACAAAAGTACAGAAATTATGTATATATATGTTGAATAACTTACCTGAAAATGTTCCTCTTTGCAGTCAAAACGCAAAGTAAAATCGTTATCTTGAGAAAAAGTAAAACATTCATCTGTTTCTTCATCTCCCCATTCACCTTCTATCAAGGTATTTCTTACGATTAAGTTGGAAGGATAGAATCGAACATCATAGTGCAATGCCACTGTCACAGGACAGCAAAATCATAATCCTCCTCTGGATTTTGCCACATACAAGGTTGACAGAAAATCTAAAAAAAAAAATAATGAATTAAAGACTTTAGGGCAGTAACAAGATAAGCCACTGCAAGCCTCCTGCTATTCATAAATGTTAATATCTCAATTTGGGAAAAAGTTTGGCTATCTAGTTACAACATCTGTCTTGTTCATGTTTATGAAGGGAGTACACTTTGACTTTACTTGAGATACAAATAAATGTTTATGAATGGTGACAAGCTTGCAAGACTGATGTAGTTCATCTTGTTTCTGTCCAAATCCCTTTAATTGATAATGTATTGAAGCACACTGCATTATGAAAACAATTTTTTTCTCAACTAGAAGCCACAGGTGATTTCCAAGTGACAGAAAAAGGGTGAGAAATGAAATTTCCCTAGGGAGAATCTTGGTTTCCAAAAAAAAAAAAAAATTAGAGCACATGCATTGAACATGGTTTGATTGTCAATTTAAAGGGGGTAGTGGAAAAAGATAGGTAAAACTGTGCCAGGGATAAAATCTATTATGTTGAAAATCATATTTGAAGTGTTAAAAATACCATTTTTGCGGATTTAAATCAATTTATCTGAAGTACATAAATAAAATAAATGTGTTTTTCTTCCATATGAGTGAACATTTTTTAACCACATTATGCCTCTGAATATTGACTTTAATACTTCTTGCAATATTCTATACATGATAAAAATGTTTTGAGAATTTTTTCAGGCATGTGTATCCAATTTCGACCTTTTTAATTAAGGGGAAAAAAAAAAAAAAGGAGGAAGATAAGAAAAAAATTACTTGTTTTTTGATTTTGAAAATATTTTATGTTCTGACACATAGAATGGGCTAAATACAAATTTTACCCTGTATATTCTCTACAGTTTCCTAAAATTTTGACCTGATGCCTTATAATTTGCAACTGACAACTCAATATAAAGAGAAATAATTTAATAGTTTCTCATTTACTTTTTTAATAGGTTTTGTTTTATTAGTTTTTCTATTTTATTCTTATTTTATGTTTATTAGAAAAGATAAATAATGAAAAACAACATTGTAAAAATAATATTATAATCAATTGTAATTTGAATATTGAACGAATTAAGATTTTAACTAAAAATGTTTACAAACAAAATAGAACAATGTTATAAATAAGTTGAAACATTATTTGTAACATTCTTAAAATTTACGTTTAGTACAGTCTCTATAAGATACAGTTCCCCATCTTTATTTATAACATCATACCAAATTACAAACTGAATTTTATAATGAATACTTAAATATTACTAGGATTGTTTTGTTTTGTTTTTTTGACATGGATCTTTCCCTCTCAATACATCTCTTCTGCAATAAACTCCTTATCAAAGAACATTATTCCCCTCAAATTACTAATATGTATTTGCAAAACTATATTTTCCTAGGTTCATACATTTTTATCGTAAATGAACTCACAACAGTACATACCAGCTGAGTTTAGCTCAGCTAAGTGGAGCCAGCATTGCTGCTGGTTTGCAGTGACTTTGACCGGGAGGTCCAGGGAGTTTGAGTCCTGGTAATGGTGGATTTTCAACTCTTAACTTTTTAGCTAGGTTGAATTTACCTGCTGTCTGCTCTGATCAGTAGTTTTCTGTGGTTTCTCTGATCAATACCAGGAGAATGCCTGAAGAATATTCTAACAAACGGGCCAATCTTTCCTCTTCATTCTTACCCCATCATCTCCCTTTCATACACAAGCACTATTACTGCACTACCACACATGTCTCAACAAGCTCAGAGCTTGGAGTGGTGCCCAGCTTGAGGAGATAAATTGGAGGGAGAAATCCCCTACAAGTCGATTTGTAAGTTGGTGTCCCCATCCAGCAAGGGAGGAATACCGCTCACGATAATACATTCACTACACTAATAGGACTAATGAACAGTTGTCATGCCCAGAAGCATCAATCAATACATGACATGTATCCTTTTATACCATTAAAATTAAAGAGCAATAAATCAAAGTAGTACCTAGAAGCATCACAGCGTTCTTCCACTTATTTCTAGACAAGTTCCTGGTTTCAGGCAATCCTCCAGTGAAAGTTTATAAGGACCTGGTGGCTTTGGTACTTGAAATTCATCTTCTAAAATCTGAAGAGAACCAAACAATAGAATTAGCTTATAAAGCTTTCAAGCTCTCAGTGGACTCTTACATAAATACAATCTTTAAGAGAATAAATAAATAAACATTTGATATCAAACAACAGAAACACTCTAAACAAGCAAGGAAGTTTTAGTGAATTTTTAAAAAAAAAACCCCCCCTGTCTTCCATGTAAATTCTTCCTATTCTTGACAACAATGCTTTATAATTCCATCTTTCAAATTGAAAGCAAATAAAACTGACTCATGGTGAGTTTTAGTGAATTAAGAAACTTCATGCGATGATGTTTATTATATTGCCACACTAGGTTAAAAAACACACACACATGCCAACAGTAAGCTGGAGCCTACAATCAAGAATTGTTACACTATTCTGCAGTTCACAAAATTAAGACATCATGTTTTATTCTCTCTTTAAAATGGTAACTTCAATTAAAAAGAAAGAAAGACAGAAAAAAAAAGAGAAAGAAATGATAAAAATTTACCACTTTACAACAGAATTCTTTAAAATATACAAGTATTGCAACTTCTGATGTATTGAACTGTAAATCAAGCTGCAAGCTTCGTCACAAGTAAAAATGCTCTTGGCAGATATTTTGCAAGTTGTCAGTGATGACGTAATGTAATGAAGTAATTTCAGTCTGATATAGTTCACAGTCTGTACTTTTACCACTCACAGGAGCTGCCTTGTAGCACACTTCTTGTACATCAATATCTCCTCGAATTGATAGATGGGTCACTGTTGAAAGATCTTGTCTGTGCTTATAATATATGAATGGAAAATCATCCACAACTATCTGCAAATTATTAACAAATTTTATTTTATTATATAAAATTAAATCAACTATTCAATAAAAGTGTCAAGCAAACAACTGATACAATCAACAGAATTTATACAGCAACATTTTGATAGCTGTCTCTTCATATATACATAATTAGAAATCAAGTAAATAGAATTTCATATCTCTGGCCAATTAATGTTATTGATAATTGATACTGATTATTGATTGGTGTGTTTTTTTAGAAAATCTAATTAGAAATAAAAATTAAGATATTTCTCAAAACAATCAATATAATTTTGAAAAAATGTTCAAGCAAACATTGAATATGTAGTTATTTTTGCTTTAATATCCTTTACAAGTCAAAAAACGAAATTTTACATTGAAGACAGAATCATATTTTACAAATAAACATCTACTCCTATAATTCAGCATAATACCTTATAGCCTCTCCTTTCTGAGTGAATTTGGATGGAGACATTCTGATTAGGCCTGAAAAAGAATCCTCCTTCTCTTTCTTCATACCCCCATTGTCCATTGGTTTTTATATTTCTCACTATTACAGGTAGGTCTTCGTCAAAGCGAGGATTGAAATGAAGTGCAATGTCTCCAACTATGTCAGGAGATACTACTGGCCCACATTGCAGATTTATTTCGAACCTGACACAAATAAATCTGAATTATTAAAAAAGAAAAAAACTATGACAATAACAACACCATGAAAAACATACCTAACAGGATCTGAGTGAACATAACCTGTCACTGTCACAACCGACCCTGGAGAAAATCCGTCTGGGAACATTTAAACACCATCGAGAAAACTGATAGAATGTAAGGTAAACATAAAACCCATTCGTTGCAACAGCTCCCCTTTGACACTGCCAAGATAACACAGTTCACTTAGTGTGAGAACTGTCACACACGGGAGGCTGTGAATCACTTGCCTAAATCCACATACCAGCACGTACAAGAAATACGACGATATTTATTACCTCGAAGATAACCCTTAAAAGGAAACAATACTGAGCTTTCTAACAAACACCGAATGATAAAACACCCGTGGCCTCGGCATTTTTGCTCCCACAGCGCCATTCATGACGACATAACTTGGCATCAGGTCCAGCCAAATCAAGCACCGCGCGGATTCTGTCAAACCTTTAGCTTTTTGTACCAGGTTTCGCACCAATTTGAACCAAGTTTGTTTACACAGATTCGAACTCTTCAAACAAGCTGACCTCGCGGCGTCTATTAATATACTGTTTATAAGAGAGGATGAAGCTACATAGGAAATATGAAATTTAACTTCGCGCGTCAGAGCATTATTTAGATTTGAGCCTTGGATTAATTGGTAGAGGAACATAAGAAATGTGGAAAAAACAACAACAACAACAACAACAACGGTATTTCTACAGTTTAACGTCAACTACAGATTTTTAGTAAATGGTTTTTGAAAATATTATTTGATACCACTTCTTTATCTGCTTGATTCGTGAGATACTATAACCGGGGGAAGAAAATACTACCATCAACATCAAAATAATACTACCATCAACAGAAGGTTCGAAGAATTTAACAAGTGGTGCTACGAAACAGCATAGATTTTCTCATACTGGATAGTTCCCTTATCTGTTAAATCTAGGTTGTTCAAGGCTAGCTCTTCGGTTTTACCTCACCCTCTTCCCTCCCAAGTGCCATCTTTTCAGGCCTAAGAGAAATTTTTCTTTCTCACTTACGTACGCATATACTACCGAGTAAAATACGTAGGCATGTATTAAGCAGCATTACATAACATTCTCGTACTTATATTACTCTGTTCAACGTGTACATATAGAGAAAATAAACTGGTGGTGCTGTACTAACATTCTCGTGAAATTGTGTAATATTGTAATGTGACATTTCCGTCTTACGATCTTTTAAACTTGTGCTCAACAGCACACACTTTCTCACATTATTTCTAAATTTGTATTCAATGAAAATAAAACATACACCATTCTTTTAAGCATCCCTTATTCTAACCATGGAAAAAAAAGAAGAAATTTATTTTAACGATTTTTGATAATGTTTTTTAGAAATTACATAAATTTCTAAATTTCAAGTACAAATTAAGCAAAAAAACTTTAATGTCCAAAAAGTTGCACATGACTTTTTAAATAGCTTATTTGTCAGAACATATTTCGTTTAAGGCAAAAATCTTTATCTTTAATTTTATATGAGTGAAAGTTTCCGGGCTGGTAGGCCGTGGTCCAGTTGGCATTGAAGAGTTAAACGTTTCGTTCACGTCTGCGGTGGATATCTTCAGTGGCGACAGTGTCGTCGGGGTAGCCTCCGGGTCGACGGCTGGCTAGCGACTGGAACTTTCACTCATATCGACTCCGGCCGTGAAAGCCTACGATGCTATTTAATTTTATAATTTTGAAATGTTAAAATTTTCCAATTTTCGATTTGATTTTTTCGTGTTTCCGGGCGCGTCAACTGCTTTGGTCATTAGTCCCGTTAGTGTAGTGCATGTTTTTTCGCGGGAGATGGCGGTGATCTTCCCCCGCTGGATGGCGAGATCCGGCGCCGACCTACCGTCGGCTGGTGGGGTTTCCCCCTAAACAGGACTCTCCCACCAGCGGGGCACCGCCCCAGCCGGGACAAGCTCTAAACTCCCGACCGGTCTCCCGGAACATGTGGTAGTGTAGAGAATGTTAGTGTAAGTGTGTGTGAGTAAGGAGAGGATAGGACAAGGAAGAGGAAGGACAGATCGCGCGCGGTCCGTGGCCCGTTTGGTAGGGTACTGCTCCGGCATTCGCCTGGTGTTGATCGGAGAAACCACGGAAAACTACCGATCAGAGCAGCCGGCCGCTAGAATTCTCCTCCAGACAGCGACTGAATTCGACCTAGCTGAAAAGCTAGTGTCGAAAATCCTGCCGCCGTCAGGACTCTAACCTAGTACCTCCCGGTCAGAGGCGCTGCAGTGTCCAATTTTCGAAAATACAGAGAGTTTGCCGGAAGTGAGAGTAGCAACATTTTTTACAGTACTTTCATACACATGAGAAATTTTAAAGAAAATATCGGAGGCGTTTTTAAGAAAATAAATGTTTAAGGAATCATTTAAATTGCCTATTTTTCACACAAAATTATGCGAAAACTACTCATATTTTCGAAACATTTCTGTCTCAAGGACCCACAAAACATGGATTTTGGCTACGAGTTAGAGAAGGTAATTTACAATAAATTTAACAGCAGGATTTATCCACTTTTTCGATACCAGGGCCCAGAAATAAGAGTTTTTCTACCGGAAATTATCCATTGTAGCCTTACGAATTACCTTCGTAAGAGCAAGAAGGTTAAAAATCAAAGAAAATTAGTCATGGGCCATTCTAATGCGTCTTTGGCCTGGGGAAAATATTTAATCAAAAAATTAGGAGCCATTTTTTGAGAGAAGATGAAAAATGTGTAAAGTTCCCACTAATATCAAAATATCCGTTCAAAATTCCCAAAGTTTGAGTTCGGACTGATGGATCGGGGAATATCACTTTTGGAGAAAATCGTCTGAAAGGATTAGGCTCTATCGTTGACCACAGAACAGACAGGCAACATTTTCGCCATCAGCCTAGTTTTCGGAATCAAGAATAAAACGTAAATTCTGACCATATAACATATTGGAAGAAGTTATTTACTACATATAGCAACAAAATTTACACATATTTCGATATTATGGTTCCACAATGCCAGATCTTGTGCTGAAAATTCGTCACTTTTCGCTGCAGCATTATGTTTCCTATACTACGTAATAACGTAGTAGGCGAGAAAGTAAATGTTATATGTGCACTACTTTACTTACACAAGTTTCTTTCAAGGATACTCATGATAAAAGGAAACCAAAATATTCTCGAAAAGTGAAAATAAAATCAGAAGCAAACCATTTGTATTGCATTTCAATAATATCAAAATTGAGTTTATATTATGTCAAAACTTGCTTCAAAGATGGTTACAAGCAAAATAAACCATCCAAGAAACCTAGATTAATTCTGATAATTGACGTTTCCGTTCACTAACGTTCGCATAATCGACGCTCTACGGTGTTTTCTGAAGAAGAAAAGAACCGCGTCTACCAACCATTTAGAAGTGCCATCAGAGCAACAATATTAGCAGATGGTTCAATGACGGGATCACACGCAATCAGAAGACGACTTGACAGAGCCTACTACTTAACATTGTTGTTCCACATTCAAGAGTCAGTCAGGGACGTATTCAGGATAGCGGTGTTATCATCAGTGATGAAACCAATTTTTGAATGGGAGAAAACTATCAACGAACTGGCGTGAAAATGAGTTTCTACCACCAGTGGCCCTAAACTTTCTGAACACGCATTTTGTGTTACTTCGAGTATACAGAATTCCGTTCGTTTCATTACAGCGTCCATCTCAATATTTACATATTTGTAGTCTTCAAGGTAGAGACTTTATGCCACCTCAACACTCGTGTATCCGCAGAGAAAATATATAGTGTATTACTGGACGCACAACATCAAGAAGGATCATAATGAATCCATTCCAAGACGCGAGGAAGCAGCAAATCCATGGCCAGATACGTTTCTAAAAGATGTACTTCGAGAGATGTAATTAAGTTTTTCGCAAACATTCTCTGCTATTTTTAATAAAAAAAATGTTTCCAACTACATCTGTTTTTCTACTATCTCAAGATTTATTTTACTTTCTCGCCTCATGTATTTACGAAGTGAATAGAAAGTATACGAAAGTGGCGATTTTTCGTCAGAAGAACTCGTATTGTTCGGTCCTGGTATAAAATAAAAAAAATAAATAAATAAAAAATAAAAAAAGGGGAACATATGTAGTAAATTACTTCTTCTAACACTTTGTGAAGTCAGAATTCACACATTTCATTTCATTCAAGCTCAGTGCATCAACTGATGTCACTGCAGCGCCTCTGACCGGGAGGTCCTATGTTCGAGTCCTGATGGCGGCAGGATTTTCGACACTAGCTTTTCGACATTAGCTTTTCAGCTAGGTCGAATTCAGTCGCTGTCTGGAGGAGAATTCTAGCGGCCGGCTGCTCTGATCGGTAGTTTTCCGTGGTTTCTCCGATCAACACCAGGCGAATGCCGGAGCAGTACCCTACCAATCGGGCCACGGACCGCGCGCGACCTGCCCTTCCTCTTCCTTGTCCTGTCCTCTCCCCTTACACACACACTTACACTAACATGCACTACACTACCACATATTCCGGGAGTCCGGTCGGGAGCTTAGAGCTTGTCCCGGCTGGGGCGGTGCCCCGCTGGTGGGAGAGTCCTGGTTAGGGGGAAACCCCACTAGCCGACGGTAGGTCGCCGGACAGACGGTAGGACGCCGGATCTCGCCATCCAGCGAGGGAAGATCACCGCCATCTCCCGCGAAAAATCATGCACTACACTTACGGGACTAATGACCGAAGCAGTTGACGCGCCCGGAAACATGAAAAAATCAATCAATCAATCAATCAGAATTCACGTTTAGTGGGTCCTTAATATCAAAAAATTGTTTACTGCTGTCTGTCTTCGGTCAACGCTAGAGCCTAAACCGTTGAGACGAATTTCTCCAAAATTGATATTCCCAAATCTATCTGGTCGAATTCAAGATCTTGCGAATTTAATTGTTAAATAAGTAAAAGCCTACTCTATCGTGATACAATTAAGGTGAAATAATTTGGGAAGGAAATAATACAATATGCTACACCTTGCAACCAACAGAAGATAAACTTGTCTTGCCTCTCTCCAGCCTCAGGCTATTCTCGCCGACATTCTGATTCCCGTTTATCACGTATCTGTTATTTCTTGTCACTATACTTCTCATACTCTTGCTACCTCGTATTGGCTAATGTGAACTTCGTCCGGCCTTAGTCTCAACTGACTTTATCCACCAATTTTCGATAACGAAAACTTATACAGGCTAATTCTGGAATTAGCGAGAATCGCACCTTAGCCACATCGCACTAAGTGTATGCCAATTACATATTCTTACTATTACATTTATTTATATTTTACCGCATGAATATCCGGCATTGCTCGGGTTTTTATTTATCACAGTCATAAATTAAACAGCATTGCCCGTCTCACTCACTTTGCCATCTCTGTGAACATTAACGGGGTATGTGCATTGCGGTTTGCATAATGATTGTAATGTAATGTAACTGTAACTCCCATCCCATTTACCCCTCTTGTGGTAACCCAGAGCGTTATTTTCCCCAATGCAATTCCCCAGTTACGATGTTTACCTAATATCGGAGAAACATTGTACCTGCGTTGAAAAGTTAAACCGGAACACGAACACACACCTACCCATCTTTTTTTCTTTTTTTTATATTAAAATTTTTCGGTAATAGATATATTTGTGAGACAATGTTTACATTGACGTGAGGCAAATAATATTGTTAGTGTAAAATGGTCATATTTATTTTAAGTTGATTATAATATAACAAATATGTATATTTTACACACATTTTGAAAAAATGAAAAATAGTTCTTTTTCTTTTTTTATCGATGTATGCATTATCTTATTATGGACCCTCGTGTCATTTGTTGTAAGATTTTTCTGAGCTTTTGTATGCAGACTTCCACTTTTACATCTGTATTTCAAGAATAATGTTTAAAGATATTGTGTATATTTGAAAATTATCATAATTGTTCCTACTGTTATTAGTAAACAATTAAAGTTTTATAGCTCACTTAGTAATTGGTTCAAAAAACATGTTTTAAACAAAAGTTGTAGTAAATTTTATCCTCTTTAAAACTGATTTGAATCATTTCCTACAGGATTTAATGTTAAAGAGCTATAGAGAAAAAAACTAAAAAAGAAAAATACCGAATTTTCGGTCCTCCCGATGTTTTCATACTCTTACATTTAAAGTTAATTTAAGGAAATCTATATTTTGTTACAATATATGTTCCTTTCTGTCCTGTTATAATGTAGTACATTGCTTAGAATGCTTACGGTACCGTACATTGCAAGAAAGAAAAAAAATCTGAAAGCTTGGGACGAATCAAGATAAATGAAGAGATTTAAGAATCAGTTAGGAATGATGCAACGGATAACAAGTTAGAAATTATCCGTTAGGACTGATCTAATGGATTAGAAAGAACACTTCTCAAAGAATCGAGTTTTCGAATCAGTATGAATGTCTCCATTCGGACCAGCGAATCCCCAGTGAATGAAGGAACGATAATGTAACGACAGGCAGAAGAAACCGGAGAATCCCTGCCTCGAGCTTGTTTTCTCCTTGGAATGACGGAAATTGAGAGCAAGTCCTCAAAGATGGAAAGTATGCGGTGGCAGCTGCCTTTTCTGGTTTGTGTAGGCACGACTTCCTCGCCAGACATCCAGTGGCGATGGAAGTGATCCATTCAGATGGCAATATGCGTAACTTTCGGTACCCCAATATTTCGAGATTTATTGCATTCATTTTTACAACCATGGAAAACGACTAAAAGTGTATTAACAAAAAGTCTCGAATAACATCGAACTAAATTTTTGACAAAAAAGGGGGAAAGAATAGTATAATGAACAATTCCAAAGGGGGTTGGCTTTCCGTTTCTTGAAATAATCTTCAAGCATTCAGATTCGTAGACATCGATAGTTCAGTTCCTGTAATTGGGTTTCGCTCCAGGTTCTCAACGCGTTCGGGAATTAGTTAACTTCCTTTCGATCTATGTAGGCTTGAAATGTTAGCAATTGAAGTGACTGATGACCTTGTATTTTCTTAGTAGTCTAATCGGGAGGTCCTGAAAAAGGGAGGCTACCTATAAAAATGTCATAAAAACGTTTTCTTTGGCTATGTTGTATGTACCAAAAGTTAAAACCCGCCAGTTTTTGATCTTCCAGACCTTTGGGAGGGCCGAAATTCGGTATTTTTCTTTTTTCGTTTTTTTTTCTCTATAGCTCTTTAACCTTAAGTTCTGTAGAAAATTATTCAAGTCAGTTTTAAAGAGGATAAAATTTACTACAACTTTTGTCTATAACATGTTTTTTGGAACCAATTACCAAACGAGCTATAAAACGTTTATTGTTTACTAATAACAGTAGGTACATTTAAGATAATTTTCAAATACACACAATATCTTTAAAAATTATTCCTGAGATATAGATTTAAAAGTCGTAGTCTGCATACGAAAGCTCAGAAAAACCTTTTTACAACAAATGACACGAGGGTCAACAATAAGATAATGTATTAAAGAGATACATTGAAGTGACAAAACCTTCAACATCAAGTGTCAAGTAGCATTACAAAATCTTTTATTCTTCTGTAGTTCCATCATTGTAATATACCATACTTGCGGCAAAACTGTCGTAGTAAAAACAATACTTGTAACGAAATAGGAACCTCAAGCATTCTCGAAGAAACTAATTTTAAATGAAACAAATAGCCGTATGATAATGATAAGGCACAATAAACCTCTTAGATCAAAATTATCACTAAAATGTCATTAAAAAATCATCGGACAAAAGGAATACCTGTAGAAAAGTTAAAACACAAAAATACATCTGAATATGCATTATATGGAAAATCTAAAATCTAAAAACTATTGTTTAATGTCGTTCAGTACCTACTACTTATTTTCCATGAATAATGAAATGAGAGGTTTACAACTTCTGGAAAATATACTAATCACTATTCACTATGAACACAGTATTAAACGTGTTTCAGAAAATGTAATTGAAACGTTTTACATTTACCAACTTCTGTAAGTGGATGTCGTAGTTGTTACAGCAGGAAATCTTGCTCTCCACCATAACCTAAACATGTAGTTGATTTTCTTTGCTTTCACGCATATCTCTTACAGACTAAAGAAAATGTATTGTAATGCTACAGAAAAACTCCTTTTGTGAGTTCCTGTCGACGAAAAAGTGGATAATTCTTGTTTTGAAGAGGGAATGATTGCTCGAAATGGAGTTCGTTTACTATAATTGCGCTTTCATAACATCGTATACTATAACTGCACGCACTATAATTGTCTACTGTAGTCGCGCGACTTTTCTTGACGTCTGAGCTCCTTAGAGCTCAACCAGCACGACTCGGCACGGACTGGTAATTGAGAAGATCGAGAAAGTAATAGAGTGGCTGGCGTTCTTTTGAGAGCTTTAAAACTTATGAAAAAGTATTGCAAATCTCTTTGTGGTATTTAATTGCATCATTATTTAAAATGTGGCCAATAGCAATTAAGAATGAAACAATGAAGACAGACAAGAAGACGAGGAGGTTGGAGGGAAGCTGGATGGAGACAGTGGACCCGTCTGTGGCGCCGCCAAGATTTCGGATGCCGCTCTTCGTAAGAGAAGAAACAGATCAACCTGTTAATTGTTCAAGGCCAACATTTGGGTTATTTTTTAGAAAAAATAATATTTCGGCCAGTTTTCTGTTATTTTCATTATGGAATGTAAAGTTAATTAGAAAACTTGTAAGAAAATGTTAGAACCATCCGTATGGCGAGTGGGAGACGTTCCATTTCTCTGAATGTTAATTTAATTAAATATTAAATTAACATTCAAATACATATAATCAAACAATAATATCAAATCATTAATTAAATATTGTTGAAAAGGGAAGAATCAAACCATTACCAAAAGTATTTATTAAGTGCATTCGGAACTTATGTTTCGCGTAAGCAATTTTAAAACTATGACTATTGTTATTTGTCTGTGCTTTTAGATCTTTGCAGCCTTTATTTTTCCTGTTTCTTAATTTTCCAAATCGCTCGAGATTCCGTATGGACGGGCAGCCTCATACGCACCTTTTGACAATAAAACTGTATACTATGTTGAAGGAAGTATAAAGCAAATATTATTAATGTATTGAATAAAAGAAGATACGGGATATATTGCATTAAATGTACTCAGTAATTGCATGAAAATCGTTGAATTTCACTATATTAATTACATGCGTGCAATTAAAACTCCACAACAACCAATAGAATTCCAAAAAAGGATAAAAATTGTTTGTCAGTACAATACAAATGTGACTAAGGTATTTCTACTCGACCATGGAACGAGATATTTGGACGGCCATGGAACTCAACATCAACAACATATAGACAAGGAGTGAATAAAACAATATTGTAAACAAATAATTGTAACTACTAATACTCCTTAGACATGTGAATATTTATAGTACAATATAGTAAATTAGAAAATGTTACTTGGCACCAATGCTCCTGAACTACAAAACGTTTTATAATGATCAGAAATATTTACTTCCCTCATTACACCATGACTCGGCTCAGGGAGAGCGGTGTTTTTGGTAAAATATTTCTTTATCCTCTAAGTTACTATGGTGAGCACAAGTACACAATGCAAGGTCCACTAAAATAGTTCTTGTTCACAACCAATTTGACGTTTTCAAATATGTGTCTCAAATAGTAAATACATGCTTGAATTTCTGAAAATTTAAATTATTCTTAAATGGAAACAAAAAATATTGAACGTAACATGTGAATAAAGGGGTATAATTGCACTCGTGGTAAATAAGAAAACTCCCTTCTATCGACGCTCGTTTTCTTGAACATACTACTCCTGGAATCCCTCTTTATCCGCTTCTTTCATTAATTACTATAAATGTACATATGCCATACACTAGTCTCATTTGTATAAAAGAAAAAAGGTTATCTCACATTAATTGGTTTTTAATTATGCGAGCAATACTTTTTTACATAAATCGTGATGTTTCCATGCCAGAAACAAACTGCTGATCTCTCTTTGCTCTTTAGAATTTGACCTCTCGCCTTGTAGTTTTTCTCAAAACATTCAATTGAGCTTCAAATTTATCATGAAACATTCTAAAGTTCTGAAATAATTTTTCATCTTCAACAAGGTCGGAATATAGCACGTGAAATTTCCTTTTTGTCATTCTCGTGTTTACATAATGAACCCATAATCTGAGCTTTCTTCGACTCCTTGCCTCATTGTCATCTTCGGATGTTAAAAATGTACACGAAGCAATATCGCTCCTTTACTTAACACTGTGAAGCCGTCGTACACAATACAAGGCATGAGGCAGGAGCCAAACTGTCAGAAATGTCCATTCCGCCCCGTCTGTCCGTCCCAGCGCGCACCACCCACACAAAATCTGCTGCTCATCTCGTTCTGTCCGTTCGCTGTCGCGTGCTCTTAAGGATGCAGAAGCATTAAACACGACTATTAACGAATGAAAGTGTCAATTTCAAATTAGTATAATAGGAAATAGAAATGTCTGTTGTAATTTCTAGATTTTTTTAAGCCTTATTTATTTTAAGGCGACTTTGCCTTCATTTACAGTTCGGTTTTAGATCATCATTCTTGATAAATGAATGACCTCTCTTCCTCACACACATATTCTAGAAAGGAGGCTTATGGAGAGTCAAAGTCCCCCCACTCCCTAGACCCGGAACATATGATCCCATAGGAGGGGCGTCCACTTAAGAAACTGGGGAGAAAGTCCTAGCAAAAGTGGAGAAAGCACATTCAATCGAGGAGCGCGCCTCTGGGAAGACGTTCCTTGGAAGCAATTAGGCGTCCGGTCTCTGAAACCTTTCGGACGCTCGTCCATTCTTCAAGGTATGGAAGTGATTCCAGTTGAATTCAACTGGATCAGACTGAAACGTAGGTGAATACAATTTAATGCAGTGGCACGTAAACTGTCAGACACTTCTGAGTACGCGGAGTTACATTTTTGTTTGAGTTTTGCCTTAAATTGCTGTATTGTGTATTTTGATGTGTATTATGTGTGCTCTGTAAGCCATTTTCTATTAACTGACTTTTGTTGTCAATTTGTTCAAAAAAGTTTTTAAATTCAAATTAAGGACTTTTATATCAAAAATTTATTTTTATTTTATTTATTTATTTAGTCAAAAACAGTAAAAAACTGTATGTGACGTATGAGGGAGAAAATCATCTGCGCACGCTTTCTTAAGTTTCAGAATTCCTTCCCAACAACTTAACTATTAATAGTTGAAAGATGAAAAATCATAATCATCATCATCATCATAATAATAATAATAATAATAATAATAAATTTAAAAAGCGAGGGATTAACATTTCAAAAACTAGATATTTTCGTTGCCAAATTATAGAAAACTAATTTTTAACGGTAAAGGAACAAACAGATTTGATTTTTCTGTATTGTTAACAAAATAGAAACTCACCCTAAGCTCTACTACCACAACAAGCAAAAGGAAAGTTCCACAAAACGTGCGCATAGTGAAGCTACATTTACTGGTTGAATATTCATGAAACGACATTGTTCTTGAAGGGTGGCGAATTTGTCCTGTCAATGTTGTCTTTCCAATATTTTTATTCCTGATGTTCCGTGTGTTTCGATTATCTAATTGGTCAAGTAACATTTAGCGTGCATATTCAGGACAGGATGAGATAACGATGCTCAGGGGACCACCTTCCACTGAAAACAAGCACTATACATCTTAAGTAGTAACTGGTGCTTTTAATTGCTAAAATTCCGTCGATAAACAATACACAAAATTAGTAAGATAAGATAAAAAGTATTTTGTTCACTTGTGAACTCCTCCTTTGTGGGTTCTTTTAAACAATCTCTCTCGTAAATAAAATATTATTTTAATCTATTGAATCCTAAATTACAATTAAATGTGTGACTTTATAACTTTTTTTAGAAAATATTCGAAATGCATCAAACACTATATAAATTATTTCTCTTGATGGTCAACTCTGACTTTTGCACATTTGCCAGGTCTGCCCGGCACATATGGATTGGTCTTAATAGTAAAAAAAGTTTAAATATTATTATGTGTTTTTTCATGTTTCCCCATTCACAGTAGTCCTGTGGAGGCTGAAGTTGAATAGGTATGGTATCTGAACAACCCTTAATCTTCCTCCTGTCGTGGAGTTGTATCGAGTACAACAGTCTGCGATTTTCGCTTTTGAACATCGCTTCACAAAGATATTGTCTTTCCTCGTATGCCCTAATCCTGAAAAATCTCTTTTACGATCTTCATCTTGAATACGGTACTGAAAGCCAGACCACGTCCCTGTTAAGGCGCCTTTTGACATTCAATCTGTATCTATTGAGTACAACATGCGACAACGCGTCTCGTAATCATTTGGGAGTCTGTGAGCAATTCAGCTCTACGCTTATTTCGCCGGGTTTGAAAGCATTACAGTTTGAAGTAATAAAGGGATAAATATTTACCAAATGTAGGATTCATAGTCTTCCATTTGATATGAAATATTTCCTGCAATTGTGAAGCCAACGGACGTTTTCGCACAGGAGTAAATCTCCTTCATTCACATTTGACCTCCCGCTAAATAAGCGCCGTAATTTTGCTTTTTATGAGACAGAAACGAAAAAACCACCACAGCTATGACGTTCAAAACTTGTCAAAGGTGTACTTAAGTAAGTCATTCAAAAGATAAAATTGTTTGAAATAACTATGTTGCAGCTGAGAGAGATTCGTTTAGAAACGTGTTATCTTAAATAAACAACTAGTGGTGCTACAGAATGGCACAGACTTTCTCGTAGTAACGTTTTCTAATTTGCTTGGTGTGGAATGGCTTTACGGTCTTGCCCCATGCTCTTGCCAGCTGCCATCTATTGTCGCCTAAAGTACATATTTTGGACATATTCTCAACTTTTCGGTTTCCTAATAGCAGAACCGAACTTTAAGAATATCAAAGAAGAGTAAGGCCTCATAGTAAATAGAAATTTTCATTGAAAAAATTTGAAGCCGTTTTTAGAAAATGGCGATTAAGCATTACTGTAAATGCGAAATTTGAAACTCTTTTTCACAGGAATCTCTTGAGTTTTCGAAAAACTTAATGAAGCACCTTCACTTGCAAATGCAATATTGTATACAAGTCCATGGTAATGTGCATATTAACGGCGTGAGAGATATTTAAAAAATTACTTTTGTTAAATTTTTGAAAAAACAAAGAATACACCAAAATAAACTTTACGTCATATTAAATAGTGCAATTTGCAATATCCTTTGGGAAAAAATGAAAAAAAGAGCAATTTTTTTAGAAAATGGCGTTTGAGCGTTTCTGAAATCGCGTTTCTGGAATTTTGAGCACATTGTAGCAGAAAACTGGTGAGTTTTCGAGAAAGTTTATCTGACACTATTTAAAGCTCATGTACTCATAATATAATAATGTGAAGAAATCGCATGTAATGTAAATATTACCGGCGCGAGAGACAAGTCAAAAACATTACATTTTTGTAGTTTTTGAAAAAACAAAAGAATAGAGCCTTATGGCGTTTATGTCATCGTGTAGGGTACATTTGGCGCTACCCCTACCAAATATTTAAAGAAAAAAAGTTGAGCTGTTTTTGAGAAAATCTTGTTTTTGTATTTTTTTTTAAAATTGCAAACATTGCATGCACTATTGCACGAAAACTTCTAAAATTTTCAAAATAATCTACAAGACTACTACAAGACTACATATCTACAGATGAAAGAGCTATTTAAGGGCAATAAATTTTCTTTGAAGGAAAAATCTCTGTCTTCAATTTTATAGTTGTAGAAAGACGCCGAAAAATTCAAACTTTTTAATTTTACGAAAATTTAGGGTTAACTCTAAAAATCGGATTTATGTCACCTTTATAAGTGTATTTTAGTCTATCCTTACAATAAATTAAAAGAAAACATTTGGAGCCATTTTTGAGAAAATTTTGAAAATGCCTAAAGGTCTTGAAGTAAAGTACCCTCAAAAACCAATGAATGTCTCTCAAAATCGTAGAGCTTTGACTCAGGCATGATCTACAGGGATTTCTTCAGTTTGAAAAACATCGTACGAATAGTTGAGGCGCCAGTGTTGTTCACATACACCTGACTGGCAGCCAGCCAGACGGACGGACGTTTCGAAAAAAAAACAACACTTTTTCGGTATCAGGGGACCCCAAAACGTGTATTTCCGTTCATATCTCGAAAATAGATTTTCCGCAGTATTACATAACTTTCTCTATACTAAGTATATTACTCCATATATTCGCAGGTATACGAGAAATTAATAAAAACTACATGAAAACTAAATAATCTAAATATCGTGTGTCTCAAGTATGTTTGTACAACGTAATATGTTAATTAAGTATATAAATGAAATTTGAGATTTGTAATGAAGATTCTTTGGTGGCTTTGTTATAAAATTGTATGCAAAGATATTTTTAATAATTTAATATAACTTGAAAACGCACAATGTCTGAGCACATTAAATGTATCTACATTGGTAGTAGTGAGAATAATTGTGACAATCCAGTGTTGTTCCAAGTGCAACGCGCGGCCAGTGGTGTACAAAAAGGCACTACCATACCGGAGGAAGGTTATTGCCTTGCATCTTAACAGGCTACAGAGAGGGATTTTTTCTTCAATATACTGACTAAAACCAACTTAAATATGGATAAAATCAATTCTACGAATTCAACCGCAGGGCATTTGGTGTTTGGCGCAGATGCTGCAGGCGCTGGCGGTGGTGTTCGTGTTGTGGGTGGTGGCGGCGCTGTTGACGGCGGTGGCTCGGCGCGCGGCCGCCACGCGGCGCCACTGGCAGGCTCAAGGCGTGGCCCACGAGCCGCCCCATCTGCTCTTCGGGTCCCTGCGCGACGTCCTGCTCTTCCGAACCACCATGGTGAGGCCCCGGGCGCAGAGAATTGTCATTTCGTAAGATTTCAACAGGTCATTGCTGCGCAAGTAAAAGGGTATGCCCTGTACGCTCCTTACACGAGTAATATTATAGAAAGAGCCATGGACTGGATCAATACAGAACGTACCATTTATCTCGAAGTGCAGCCTGGGCAAGAGTTTACGCGGAAAGTACAGATGTATAGGGGTGCGTAACCTACAAGGGGGGGGGACTACATTTCTGGATCCCCTTTTTCCACTGAAATTTTTACTTACCTAAGGCTTTTTTTCTAGTAAATAAATAAAACACAGTACAAGAAGAATTGCATTATTCCTTTAACGATAAAGTAATTAATGAATGGTATCCTTTTAGTGCTGAACTATTTACAGAGTTACCAGATGGTTTGAAGAGCCTCTTCCCTAAATGTTGTGTGACAATTTGTCAAATGCCAACTTTAAAAAAGGGGAAAACAGGAATTGATCATATTTTAGGAAGTGAAATGCTTTATTACGCAGGGCTACGGAGCTCCGTTTGGAAATATTCAGGGACCGGAGGCAAGAAACGGCCCCCTGGCCTCCCCTCTGTGCTACGTGCGGATGGCAAGAGAGAAACATTTCGGAGTGAAACACCGCCTATCACTATGATGAAGCGTCGGGATCTAACTTCCGTTGGGGCTCGAGCAGGGCCGGATTAATCCTTCGGGACTTGGGAGCGGAGTTCGTGCGGGGGCCCTTGTAATACTCCTTCATAATCATTATTCATTTTTTATCAGAGACGGGACAAATCTACTTTTTTTCAGAAGGTGATGCCAAACAATACTATCTGTTAACAAAAATATTTTATGCGACCTTTACTTTTCAAACAAACTATATGGTAGTTATATCTGGATATTGGAACTCAGAAATAAAAGGTAAGCAACATAAATAACTTTATTAGTATTTACATTATCTTTTTATGTATGAGTGAATAAAATCACAAGAAACTAAATCCAAACCAAAGAGACTACATTGAAAGCCAAAACATCAATTAAAAATAAG
>CAXIVR010000751.1:0-12500 GCA_964035755.1 Teleogryllus oceanicus
CATTTGTAAGTAATATTTTAACGATTTTTTCAATTTCTGAAAGTGTGTTTGTTAAACAATTGGGTTTAGATGAAAGTGGGAAATTTGTGTATTGAGTTATTAGTGTGTGTTTTTCAGTCAAATTATTCTGTATTTGATTTTTTTATGTGCCATGTAGTATTTTCAAAGCAGCTAATATTTTTAGAATATATTCTGAATTTAGTGAAAAGTGATTCTCACCGAGTTGTTTGTAATTTTGCATCCAATCCATAACGATCTTCAGACCCTGCCCCTATTTTTATTTGTGTCCACACTGGGACGTCTATACTGAGCTAGTCGACCATCTGGTGAATTGTGTTCGCCACCCAAGGTCTCAGGTCGGTGCTGGCCTTACGGCTTGTACCACACGACTGTGGCTCTGCAATACAGGTATTACATTGTAAAAGACATTGCACAAAATTTGCCTTATAAACATTTGTACTCGCACTTCGTTGTTAATGCAATTTCTTGTTAAAGCCGACCTGGCGAGGTGAGCAAGAGCGTGGAACGACTCGAAGGACCGTCGAAGGAGGCAGTGGCCATGGTTGATTGCCCTTGTCTCTGAATACGTTGCAGAGAACCCGCGTTCGGCTGGCTGCAGGTCAGAGGTGGCTGCAAGTGTGTCGTGACTTGTGTTCTCGAATATGCTCACATCTGTAGTGAGGTAACGGCGTCAATTGAACAAAAAGGCTGGAGAAATCTGTTCCAAATAACCAATCACATCAGACGCATTTCATCACAATAGCCTCAGCATTGAGATTTATGACTACTTCAAATTTATATCAGAACTACGACTTTTTCTGGAATAGGTTGTGGACATCAAACGTCATATTGACTGGGAAAAGATATAGAGGTATATAGCTGGAGTCTCATGTTATTCATTTCATTGAATAATGCACAAAATCGACATTACATTTTGAACTAAAATCTTGCAATGTTTCCTGAAATGCATGAGAGAACTGCACAATCAGCAATTGCATTACTCCTGAATTTCATTTCTGCTCTTGTTACCTTGTCAATTTAAATATAAATCAAAGGATACGTTTGAATTTTCGATAGAAGAGATTATTATACTATTTTCGTTCTTTTGAGTCAATAGTGAATTCATTTGTTTGAGCTGCCAAAGTTAAAAGTCTTGCGTTATTTCTAAGAATATGTCTATTTATTAATTCGTTTATTTATACCACAAAAACTGTTTTTAATTTTTGTGAATCAACTAATTTTTTCTGTCAGAAAACACAGATGAATTACGAACCAAACTAATTCGAAACCAGATTCCGGAATTCTTTTCATCATGTAAAAAACTCTCAAAGATTTGTGTGATATTACATCGATAGTCAGGAATTGATAATTTATTATTTTTAAAGGAAGTATTTGATGATTTCAAAATTGCTCTGGAAATAGATGTACGTTGAATATTTTACAAACTAAAATAGGTTACAAGAAAGTATTAATTTTATTTTGGTATTGATCTGAAGAATTATTATAGAGATCAAAACTATAAAAAATGACACAATAAAGTTACGATGTTGTGACAAGGACAACAAATGCATCTACGCGACAAAGTGTAGCAGAGGCGATGGAATGTTAATCAAAACAGCAGAACTGGCCACTTTCTTTGAGAAATGTTTCTGCCTGCGGCAATCCTCAAGGACTTTGCGTCATCTTCTGATAGTTCGCATTGATAATGTAGTGAAGATTGCAGAGGACGATGATCATCCACGACCGGACTTCAATCGGCGACGATACATACATAATCCTCGCATTCATCATACTGCATGGCTGTGCGACCAACCCTTTCATTTTCACACCGTCCTCCGATAGCAGACGCAATGACTACTCTGCTGGCTTCGCTTCACGGACGCGAGAGTCAATATCCGCGAAGAAATTTTTAACTCTAGTGGAAATTTATTTATACACTCATTCTTGCGACGAGTCGTTTTCACGGACGAGAATGTTGTGACAATCCCGTATAGGTGCATTACGTATATCTACCTTTAGGACTAGAGGTACTCTAATTTAATTCGAAAAGTTATTTATTTCTTAATCCATAGAATAATAAAGCAATAGAAATTTGTGCCTTTTTGTTAGTACTCCCGAGTTCTGACCTAGAGAAATCAATATAAACATGTAAATTAAAAACATTACATTCATAACAATTGTAAACCATGTACTTTAGAACTACTTTGTACATGTAATCAACCAATGTAATATCCACTCTCACCTTATATCCTCTCATTCATATTAATTATATTATGAGCATTTTAGTACCTAAAACTCAGTGAAATATGCAAGCATTTATGACCTAAAACCATATAAATATGACCTAAAAATATGAGTAATACAAGTTTATTTAAAAAAATTCCGTTAATTTTTACAGATAACAAATACAAAATTCACTCAAGAATAGATTGTATTAAGTACTGCTTGCAGCATAACTAGCATTAAAAATTGCTTGTGTCTGTAAACCAAATCAAGTACAAGTACAATAAAACCCATCAAACCAAACGACTTCCTTTACTACTGTACTCTTGTTTAAAATAATCTTCTCTTTTAAATAATCCTTTGTCGTATAATATTTGTTTATTTGTATAATATCACCTGATACGTTGTCATGAGAGAAACATTTTAATTTCATTCTTGTGTTCTTAAAATATGACCTATGTATGATTTGAGCAAACTCTGGCCAAATATGACCTTTACTAAAATGATGATTAAAATATGACAAATATTGCATTTATGTAGAATTTGTCCACATATGACTTTTCTAAAACCTCTGTAAATATGACTTTTAGTATGCACAATAAAAATACGTTTTCTGATTAAACAATACCTAGTTCATTACTTTATTGTTTTAAATTCATCGAAGAAGGTTCGAAAAAATATTTGACTTGTCATTAAATCGGGCTCTGTGGTCATTAGGAATGCGCACCACCACACCAGAGCTATCTTTCACGAATATTGATTCATGTTACATATCAATCATTATCTCAATGATCTGTGTTGATGAAAACCGTGAACAAATGAAACATCTGAATCTAATGAAAAGTGAAACTAGGTCGAAAGTCAGGGCGTGAGATGCAAAATACAACCCATGTGTTTCAACATGGAAATAATTCATCGTGAAGTATCGGGAGCATTGGCTCAGTTGCATCAACTGATGTCACTACAGTGCCTCTGACCGGAGATCTGGTTCAGAGATCTGACGGCGACAGAATTTTCAACACTAACACTCGGCCGGTCGAATTCAGTCTTTATCTGGAAAATTGTATTGTTTATTCACAATCGGTAGTTTTCCGTGTTTTTTTCGATCAACGCCAGGCGAATGCCGGGCAATTACCTTACCGATGGGCCACGGACGCGTGCGATCTGTCCTTCCTCTTTCTTATCTATCTTCTCCCTTACTCACCACAATTACACAGCATCACTACACTACCCGTATTCTGAAAGACCGGTCGGGGTTAGAGCTTGTCCGGCTGGGGCGGTACCCCAGTAGTGGGAGAGTCTTGGTTGGAAATCTCGCAGCGTAACGCTAGGTCAAAGGACGCTCGCCATCCGACGAGGAAGATCACCGCTATTTTCCGAGAAACGCCTGCACTACACTAACGGGTAATGACTACCCAGTGGTTGTCGAAACGGAAACACAGAGAAAAATCAATCATCCTGAAGTCAATCGGGTCATACGCAGCTGACACTTGAGCCAATGGTACGCTTTAGCCAAAATAAGATCTTAACAAAATAATAATCTAAGAACTAAGTTTTATTGACATAATCGTAGGAAGATGGCTAAACAAGCTTATCAAATCAATCCTTGGCCATGAATACGTGCGAGACTCGGTGCTATAATAGCTGGCGCAAGCTTTTCCCTTCTTTAGGAGAACTTTGAGATAATACCAATATGAACATTGTATTAAACTTCAAGGTGAGTTCACATAAAATGAAATGAATGGTAGAAATTGTGTGCCCAGTGTTGAACGGAGCTTGAAGGGTACCTTTATTCCCAGTACGAATGTATTTACGCAAGTTTTTTAATAAACATCACCAGGGAATAGAGGGCGTGTCTGAGACATAAATTAAAAGACAACAGTCTACCGATTCTACACGGTTATAATAATTATACTAATATTGCATTGAGATATAATTTGTCATTTTTTCCATTTGTTTTTATTGTATATTTGCATTAAATGGGATTTCCAGATTAAGAAAGTTTGTTCAAAGACCTCCAGTGTTGTGCAAGTTTGTGGTGAGGATGAGCCAGGGAGTTCAATTTAGTACTTTCCAATTGGGCAGAGTTTTGAGAGAGAGAAGGATGAATGTCTATGTGGGATAAATGTTCGTCAGTCCCTTTTGAGTTCAGGTTGTTTTCAGATTCTTTGTGCTTATTTTAGTGTGATGAGTGATAATAGTGCAGTGTTTGTCACCATGAGAAAAATCTTCTGAATCACCCCAACGGTCGAGAATGTTATAAGAACAACGTATGGGTTTTTCTTTCGATTTCCGCCCGATATCCCACCTGCTAAAATGGCATGTTGATGTGATGTATAATAATTCACTTACCACCGACCGTCTCTTAAAACGCATTTTGATTGATTCGCACTGCACTTAAGATACCTAGTTTCGTATTTGATGACAGGCGTGCATGTTATATGGTTTATACATACATTTATTTGAACTACAGTGGGTATGACCCGGTGGCAGTTAAATAACAATAATTACAATAATAATAAAAATATTAATAAATAACAACAATAAAAATTTCAATAACAAAGTACAGTACAAGGGAAAGTGCAATAATCATACTATCACTAATTTAAGTATTATAACAAATATTTCCTTTCATGATATCCCAAAAATTATATTTGGTGATGCAAAAAATTTTTTTCAAGCTACCCAAGTTTGGGAAATTTTTCTTTTAAAAATTTATTGATCGCGTTCCCCAAAAAAACTGTTACTGCTGCATAAATAAAACCTACACTACAGTCCCGTTTTTTTTTAATTACCCGGCCAGCATTACAGCATTTCACACCACTTTTTGTCTATTACTCTCATATTTTCTAACTTTTTGTCCCCGCCGTGGCGGGTCTCCCTTTCCCACCGTCACCCCCGTCACCGCTGAATCTTCGTCATTGCGAAACCCCAGCCCCCGCCCTTCGCCTTCCCCGCCATTCGGCGGGGCAAGATCCGGACATTCACAACTTTTCCCGACCATCAAACAATTTTAAGTGTGACCCTTTTCAACCATTACTTCAGCTTGCGGTTTTATTGATGCGTTGTTGATGTTAATTTTGAAACCAAACTGTAAATCTGAAAAGACTTTATCTATTTAAATGAGTGGTGTTAATTAGTTCAAAAAATAAGTTTGGGGAAGGGTGATTCTTGATGAAACTCATAAAAAAAAAAAAGAAGAATAAAATTCAATTTTTTTCCCGTGGTTTCTTTTGAAAAAATATTGAAGTCTTTTTTCTATTAAGTCTATTTAAATCTTGCCCCGTATCCCAATTTCCCTCATTGTAGTAAAGGGGCATCTCCTGTCATCCTTCCGTTGATAATCTGCTTGTAGCATGCTGTTTTGGAATGGAACTGATATTTTTATTCCCAAATTTTAAAGACTTTAAAAATTCGATCTATAAAACGTGTTCTTTCAGTTTTTTTTTTTTTTTTTCATTGAGTTCATGTTTTTTAAATATGAATGATCAAAGAATACTTGGGGCCTTCTTAACAAGTTGGGATTTTTACAGTAATACGATGCAAATTTCATCTAATAACTGACTCCATACCCAATAACATCTCCCATATCATCATTATTATCATTTTTTTTAATTTTTTTTTATTATTATTATATATTACTATCATTAGATTTTCTCAACACAAAATGGATTTGGAATTTTTCTTTGGGTTTTTGGTGTAGCTCTTGTAGAAACCCCTTTATCCCCTTATGTCACTGCAATAAATTCTCTTGGGTTGGTCAAAGAAAATTCTTTTGATAACCTAAACCCTTTTCAGCAGTTCGTAATATAATTTTAAAAAAAATTTCCCCCTTTAAATTATCGCCAAAAAAGTTGGTACCTGCTAAGATCCTTCTTATGAAAGTTCTTTCCCTGATTTTTGCAATTCGTTTGCCGTTCGGAAAATGACTAATTACGAATATTAAGATGTTAAGACTTTGATTTTTTATGCTTTTCAGATGTTTAAAAATATATTTTTATTTGTTTATAAAAAATTGGCAAATTGATACACTTTATAATTTTTTTTAAAATTAATCAAAATTAAATATTCTAGTGAATAAGTAGAATGGTAAAAAGTCAGTGAAAACTAAAGACTCACGATGATTGATTTTTTGAAAAAAATTGTTTATAATTTTACCCCTGGACATTTCAATTACAAAACTTTTACTGACAGATTCTATTATATTCATTAACTAAAAAATCATGGGGTTTCATGCTGCAAAATAGAATATTATCTTTTGTTTTGATTTATGATGTTTACATCAGGAAAGAAAAAAAATTTGAAATTTAGAAAATGAACGGAAGTTGACTCACTAACGATTTGACAGTTGACTCTTCGAAAAAATTCTTTTTTGAAAAACTAAAAACGTAACCAAACGTTTGAAAAATTTAAAAAAAAAAAAAACGAAACGACTCAATAAAAATGAAAATCACGTAATTTCACGTTTTTCATTCTCCAGATAAACTGCTGCCTTAAAAAATTTTACTGGTTTTCCCATTTCAGCGTTGGACCTTATTTTTTTTGCTTCTTCCCAAAGTATCCTCTTCTTCCTTTCCTCGCCTCTGGAAAAGATGTCCTTTTCGCGTCCCAGTCTCCACCCCCGCTGAGAAACCAAGTTTTCCCTATTTATAAAAAGAGCCTTCACTTTTCGGCTAATACAAACCCCAAAGGGGGCGGGCCCTGTTTAAAACAGTCGCGGGGGGGCTGGCTGGCTAGCGTTGACGCGCGGGACAACCCGCTGCGCGCCGGCAACGGGAGGCGGGAAAAAATGAAAAAGGGGGCTGAAAGAGATGGCAGACACGGTAGAGGTGGAGTGTTGGAGCCGCCAAAGGTGGAAAAAAAAGGTGGTGATGGGAACGGGCGGCGTGGCGTGGGAGGGCGGGGGGGTGGAGACGGACGGGGATGGATGAGGAGGTGAGCAGAGACGAGCAGGAATGGGGCGGATCGGGGGAGGCCGGGGTGGAGGAACGGGGGCAGTGTGGTGGTGGGAACGGACTGGGAAAGAGGTGAACGTGGGCAGGGAATGTGTGGAAAAGGTAGGGTGGGAATAGACACGCATGGACATTTGGGGACGTGAAGGGGGGGAAAGGGCTGGGGAAAGAGGGGGGAAAGTAGCGTGGGAAGGAATGTGCAGTGACTGAGGGGGAAAATTGAGGCAACGAAGAAAGGAACTGGTGAAGGGATGAAGAGAGATGGAAAGGGGCAAGGGGGGAGGCTGGGTGACGTTTGTGGGAAGGAAAAAAAAGGGGCTAAAAAAATAAGGGGGGTGCGCAGGAGCAGAATAGGTTGATTGATTGATCATTATTTTTTTTGTTTCCGGGGCGTCAAATGGGGTCATTATCCCCCTTGTGAATGCATGTTTTTCTCGGGAGATGGTGGGGTCTTCCCCGCTGGATGGCGAGATCCGGCGCCGCCCTCGGGTGTGGGTTTTTCCCCCGGGTTTCCACCAGCGGGGCCCGCCCTCAGCCGGGGCAAGCCAAGCGCCCGACCGGTCTCCCGAAATGTGGTGGTGGTGCACGTTGAGTAAAGGGTGTGTAAGAGGGGGGGATGGGGCAAGGAAGAGGAAGGAAAAACCGCGCGCGGTCCGTGGCCCGTTGGTTGGGTACTGCTCCCGGGATTCGCCTGGTTTGATCGGAGCAGGAAAAATCCGTCAGAACCCCGGGCCTGGGGAAATTCTCCTCCGGGGAGCATCTGAAATTTGACCTGGCTGAAAAAACTGGTGTCGAAAATCCCCGCCCTCTGGACCCCGCCTGGGGCCCCCCCGGGAAGGCCTGCGTGACATCTGTTGATGCCAGGCTACCGCTCCGGTGGGAAAAGGTGACAAATATTGAAGAGGGTGGTAAAATGGAATCGGACGGAACCGGGACGGAGGGGGCAGCCCGAAGCAGTGGGTGTAAAGCCTCGGGGGCGTTGGGTGCCGGGGGGTCGTCGATGGAGTTATTGGTGGCGAAAGGGGAAAAAGGGTTGGTAAAGGCTGCGCAAGCGAAACGCCGTCTTTTGAATTTTCCCACCGTTGCAGAACCCCCCCGGGGCGAGCGCGCCGCGGCCAACCGACGAAGTGATCGAGCGCCCGAAGCGCTGAGAAACAGGGTGACCGGGCCCAATCCTTTTAAAAAAAGTGATTTCATTCCCCTCACCTGATGCTATCCAAAAGGGGCCTGGCTCAATACCATGGCGGATGCCCCCCTAAAATAAAAATTTAAAGGGGGATGGATTTTTCCCCGTTTTTTTGGAATACAAGTTTCAAAAATTTCAATTCCATGGCCACATTTATATTCGTTTGATTCGGGGTTTTAACAACTTTTTTGCCCGGGGCTCCCGAAAAACGATTCCCCGTTTATAACCCAAGGAAATTTCCCCTTTTTCTTGTAGGGAAAAAAAAATTATTCAAATTATCGATTCCGTGTTGTCGCGGCGAAAATTTTTTCGAAAAAAACAACATGGATAGGGAAAAAAAATATTCCTTTTTTCTTGAAAATAGATTTTTAAACATGAACTTTGTTTTAAATTTAAAATATTGCTTAGTGTAGGGGTCACAGAATTTTAAAATGTATAATTCCTTTCCTTAACACGTCAAACAGTTTTTAACTGTTTTTGACTAAAAAAAATAAATAAATGAACTTTTTTTCTTTTAAATGTAAAAGTTTGGGGTTTCCCAGACAAAAAATTTAGTAAAACAATATTTTGTAATCAAATTTTCCCGTTGGTCACAAAAACATCAAATAAAATATTCCGTTACCTGGTAATTTCCTCGGTTTTTGAGAACTGTTTTCAAAAACATTGTTTGTGGGTAACGAGGGAAATTTTGGGTTCCCCAAATCCCCTGATTCACGGATCGGGGGTGGGGCTCCCCCCTTCCATCTCCGGGGTTGCCCCCAGCTTTGAAATTCTGATTGGGAAGCGGGTTCAAATAGTTTTTCTCATTTTCTCGATCCCCATTGCTCCATCAGCATTCACTTGTGTACTTACTAAAAAATATCCCGCGGGCTGGGGCTATGGACGCCCGTGGACCGGGGGTCAAACCAAACACATAAACGAATAATTCCGCGAGAGGTACTTATCCAGGAACGCACGCTGTTTCACGCTCGAGAAAGAACAAATGTTGGGGTTTCTAAAAAGATATCGCGGGGGGATGGTGGCGTTTGCTATCGGTGCTATCCCAAGTTTGGGGGTTTTTCCCAATCGAACCTTTTTTAAGGGGAAAAAAACCCTTCTTTCCCCCTCTTGGGGCAAGTAAACCCGCTGTCCATGTTGTACTTTTACGCATGAAAAAGATCATCAACCCAAAATGATCCTCTGACAAAATTTTTCCGAAAAGTTTCGTCGCCCAGTAATACCTTCATTTTTCCCATGATTGGTGAAAGAGTGTAAAAAATTTGCGTGTCAGACGGAAGAAGGGCTCATGGCCTGGTCCCGTCGTAAAATAAGGCAAATTCAATTCCTCAATTCGACGACAATGAAGTCGCCCGAGGAAACCCCAAGGGTTTGGGAATGGGGAAGCACTAATAGGGTCCGAGCATAACTCCACAATTTCAATGGCGGAGGCGACGGAGATCCGCCGGTGAATGGTTACTACCCTGCAAAACCCACAGAATAACGCTGGTGAACTCCCCAAAACCCCCCTCAACTTTCATTTCGGATATATGGTTGGACTTTCCATACAAAAAAAACTTACACAAAGGGGGGGTCTTATTTTGGAATCAAATTTTGGTGAATTTTTTAAAAGAATTTTTATTTTTTTATTTTTCTCACAGAATAACAATTCATTTATCTTCATTAATAAAGTACTATAAGGCGGAATGTGAAGTGAGTGAAAGGAGGGGTGGGACAATAAAGAGGAAAAAAATCCCCATTGTCCAAAACCCCGTTTGTTAAAATTACTGCTGGGGTTCGCCTCAAGTTGTCGTTTCCCCGGCTACCTGCGATGGGCTAACTCAATAATCTCAGTCTTGCTTGGGGCCCCGGGCATCAAGTGAGGGCCTCACCACTGTTTTGGTTTTGAATGCTGTCCCTCTAAAAAAGGGCCCAGAAGGGGAAAGGTGCTCGGGGATCAACGATTCCTAAAGTAGGGAAAAAACCGAAAAATTAAGGTTTTATTTGTCTGAAATACGCATGTCAAAAAGAAAATTTACGTTAGTTGGAAACCCCTTTTAAAAGTTGGCTCAATAAAACCTGATGTCCGGTCCCCCTCCGGGGTAGGTTCGAGTCCCCCAGTGGCAGGGGTTTTGACATCTTTCCTGGGCAATTCATTACTTTAAAAATTCTTGTGCTTTCCCTGATCGGTAGTTTTCCCTGGTTTCTCCGTCAACCCAGGTGTTGGAACATTTCCCTAACCCCAAGGACCCCGTGCGATCTTTTCTACCCCTTCGCCCTATCTCACCCCTTACACACATACAACCTCTACTCCTTTCCCCGGTCGGTCTAGAAACGGGTGGGCTCTGGCTGATGGGGGACCCCTGGTGGGGGATACCTGGTTGAGGATAATCCCGCTAGGGGACGGTTGGTGGCGTCGGATCTCGCCAAAATTCGCCTCAGTCAGACCACCCCCTCTCCCCCGCAAAAAAACCTACCGTACTGGACTAATGGCTTTAGTTGATGACTAACATCAATCAATAATCTGAAAACCTGAACTCATCTGTGGACCTCAAAACTAAAAAAACCCGGGAAAGTTTGGTTCAGGAAGCCCCAAAAAATCCTGATGTTAAAGACCCTTTTTCCCCAAACATGGTATTTCAAACTAGTTCTTAGTTTAAAAATCCCTCAATTTTTAGTTGTTTAGTTTAGAAAATGATATTAGTAATATTTTGAAAACCAGTTGTTTTGTTTGTGATAAAAAAAAAAACAATCTCTAAAATTTTGGGAGTAAAAAATTTGATATCTAAACAAAGAGCAGAAATTGTCTTGTTTATATTTTTTCCCTGAAATTTTTCCTCAAAAAAATTTACTGAAGGGAAAAAAAATTTTCAATTCAATTCAGTTAATAATTTTTAAAATTCTTGAATTTGTACTATTTTAAACTATTCAATTCAAAAAAAATAAAACAATAAACATTGAAAAAAAATCTTATTAAATAAGTTTTAAAATAATTGAATGATAATATTTTAGAATTAAAAAAATCAAAATCAAAAGCCAAAAAATTTTTCTTGGAAATGTTTTTTATTATAACTAATATTTTACATGAATTTCCTTAGTATAAAGCATTCTTTTTATTTTTACAGATGTTCATCTCTATTTATCTACATGCATAGGTAATTCTAATAAATAAATAATCTAAATTAAAAGAAAGTTCTATCAAAATATTAATTTTTGATGGTAAAGGTCACTTTTATGAAAGTGGGGTTGTTTAGTTGTCTAATTCCTCAATTTCCCCGGGGTTTTTTTTACTTTGTCCCTCTGCCCTACTCTACACCACGTTAGGGCCCGACTAAACTCAGATGATCATATTTTCGGTTTTTTTTTAAATTTTGTTTCTCGTTTGCTTTTTTTCCAACTCCTATTTTTATTCTTTCTAAAATAAATTCAATTAACAAAATATAACTTGAACATTTTGGACAATATGGTTTTTAATATAGGGAAAATTAATTTCTCTTTTTTTTTTTAATATTTTAACTTCTTTTTTGGGTAATAGTTTCCATGAATATGATGGAAATTTTTGTACATCCATATAGTTTTTAAGTTTTATATTCTTGATTTTGTATTCAATGGTTATTAATATCGGCCATCCTGCCCATATTTAATTACCTATTCGCTTTTTTACAACATTTTTCCTGATGACTTTCAACGAAAAATTCGATAAAAGTTTAAACCCCAAGTGAAATCTTTTCTCTGCAAAACCGTTTCTAACAATTAGAACTATAGGCATCCAAGAAAAAAAACATTAATTTTAACAATGATACATAATGCATTTTTAACTTTTTGAACTGTATAATTGTATAAACAACCTGTAACAAGTATTGTTTTGCGCCTCGGGTCAATGACCCCCATCTCGATCAGGTTTTTGCCCGTTTCCCGTCCATTGAGCAAATCTGAGAGGGTTTTTTTTCCTAGACATAAATGAAACCATTTTCTGTCGTCTTAAAATTCAGTGGGAAATATAATTTTTAAATTTCTTTTTCCATTTGTCCCGGGAAGATTTGTTCCGATGGCAACTGGATAAAAAAATTTTATTCCCTTTTTTTCCCTTAAAATAGTTTTTTATTACTGGGGTTTTTAAAATTTTAAGTAGTATTTTAGTGTATCAGAAAAGTAGGATCACA
>CAXIVR010000751.1:17500-43898 GCA_964035755.1 Teleogryllus oceanicus
GTCGGGAGCTTAGAGCTTGCCCCGGCGGCGGCGGTCCCCCGCTGGTAACCCCTGGTTAAAGCCCCCTTCCCCGAGGGTGGTTGGGCGCCGGTCCCCCATCCAGGGGGGAAGGGTCCCCACCATCTCCCGAAAAAAACATCCACTACACTAACGGTACAAATTAAAAGTAGTTGATACCCTTTTTAAAAATTTTTCCTTTAAAAAACGGCAAATTTCAAAAAATTTTCCTTTTTAAAACCCCTACAACACAAAAAATTTTTTCCTCTTAGGGACAATAAATTTGTTTAATCAAAATCATGGGAAATTTTTTTGAATATATGAGGTTTTAAACATACTTTTTCGTAAATATAAAACAATTTGGAAAAAACTATATTTAAAAAACATCCCCAAATTTTTTTTTTTTTTTTCATGGAATGAACATGAGGCTTTAAAAAGGAACGGGCGCTCTGTACTTACGAAAACTGCCAAAAATTAACATCGCAAAAATATAACAGGATAGTTTTTTTTCCCTTAAATTAAATCTGTTATAGAAAATTGATTGTTTACAAGGGCATGAACCCAAAATTTTGGGAAAAAACTAGTAGTTTTCCAAAAAATTTTTTTTGGGAAATTATGGCAATTTTTAATTTTCATTTTCTCCCAAAAAAGTTCTAATTTTTCTTTCGGATAAAAATGGACACTTTTTAAAAAGATGCAAATTCCCATTGTCGGCGAACGGTTTCATTTTTAAAAACCCCAATCAAAAATTTTTCATTCAAAAAAACCCAAAATTGATGAAGAATGTTTTGCCTTGCAGGGGATAAACCCCTTTTTAGGAAGAGCCCCGCAAACTCACGTGTAGGCCGGTGCCGAATCTCGTCATCCAGTGGGTTTAAGGTCCCGTCATCTCCCCCCAAAAAAGCATGCACTATTTTTTTGGAAAATGCGAAAAACCACGGAAAAGAAATTAATGTCAAACGATTTGTCCCGTGGCGAGCCAAATTTCTCCTTTCCCCCCTCCATTTCACGCCGGCCCTTTCCGTATTGTCTCGTCTCTCCTTCGGGTCCCCCTCGTCTGGTCTGGCTTCGCCCAAAATTCCCTTTGTGCCGTCCCGGCTCCGGCCCGATCCGGGCGCGTCGCGTCGCGTCGCGTCGCGTCGCGTCGCGTCGCGTCGCGGCGCGCGTCGCGGGCGCGTCGCGTCGCGTCGCGTCGCGTCGCGTCGCTTGCGTCGCGTCCGTCTCGCGTCCCCGATCGCGTCCCGTCCCGTCCGTCCCCCTCCCGTCCGTCGCGTCGCGTCGCGTCCCCGTCGCGTCCCCCGGTCCGTCCGTCGCGTCGCTCGCTTTGCGTCGCGGCGCGTCGCGTCGCGTCGCGTCCCGTCCCCCGTCCCGTGCGTCGCGTCCCGTCCCGTCCCGTCCCGTCGCGTCGCGTCGCGTCGCGTCGCGTCGCCACCGCGTCCGGCCCCCGTCGCGTCGCGTCGCGTCGCGGGCGCCCTCGCTCCCCGTCGCGTCGCGTCGCCCCGCGTCGCCTGGCACGTCGCCCTCGCGTCGCGTCGCGTCGCGTCGCGTCGCGTCCCCGCGTCGCGTCGCGTCGCGTCGCGGTCGCCGCGCGTCGCGTCCCGTCGCGTCCTCGCGTCCGTCCGTCCCTCCCTCCCCTCCTGTCCGCCTCCGTCGCCTCCGTCCCCGTCCGTCCTCCCTTCCCGTCGCGTCCCCCTCCATCCCATCCTTCCTCCCCCCCGTCCTCCCTTCCCCCCTCCTCCTCCCGCCATCCGTCCCCTCCGTCCTCCCCGTCCTCCGTCCCTCCCTCCGTCCTCCTCCTCCTCCGTCCATCCTCCATCCTCCTCCTCCATCCTCCTCCATCCACCTCCGTCCATCCCCCTCCATTCCATCCATCCATCCATCCATCCATCCATTCCATCCATCCATCCTCCATCCATCCATCCATCCTCCTCCTCCTCCTCCTCCTACCTCTCCTCCTCCTCCTCCTCCTCCTCCTCCTCCTCCTCCTCCATCTCCTCCTCCTACTCCTCCTCCATCCTCCTCCTCCATCCTCCATCCTCCTCCTCCATCCATCCATCCTCCTCCATCCATCCATCCTCCTCCTCCAAAACCTCCTCCATCCTCCTCCTCCATCCATCCTCCATCCATCCTCCATCCTCCATCCATCCATCCATCCATCCATCCCCATCCATCCATCCATCCATCCATCCAATCCATCCATCCATCCATCCATTTTCCTCCTCCTCCTCCATCCTCCTCCTCCTCCATCCCATCCTCCATCCTCCATCCATCCATCCATCCATCCCCCTCCATCCATCCATCCCCTCCATCCATCCATCCCATCCTCCCTCCTCCTCCTCCTCCTCCTCCTCCTCCTCCTCCTCCTCCTCCCCTCCTCCTTTTCCTCCTCCGTCCCTCCTCCTCTCCTCCCCTCCTCCATCCTCCTCCTCCATCCTCCCCCGTCCTCCCCCGTCCTCCTCCTCCTCCTCCTCCTCCTCCATCCTCCTCCCCTTCCTCCACCTCCCCCTCCTCCCTCCTCCTCCTCCATCCTCCATCCATCCATCCATCCATCCATCCATCCATCCCCATCCATCCATCCATCCATCCATCCATCCATCCATCCATCCACCCATCCATCCTCCTCCTCCTCCCCCCCATCCTCCTCCTCCTCCCCCTCCTCCCCCCCTTCCCCCCTCCTCCGTCCCTTTCCCGCCCCCCGTCCCCCCCGTCCGTCCCGTCCCGTCCGTCCCGTCCCGCCCCCGTCCCGCCCCCCCGCCCGTCCCGTTCACGCGAACAAACAAAGGGCCCAAAGGGGATGCCGGCAACGTTGCGCGTCTGCGCGCGAAAAAATAAAGACGCGATGCGTGTAGGCGTCGCACAGCTTTTTTTATGGCTGCGAGACGCGGCGGTGGGGGAGGCGGCGCAACGCGCCAAAAAAGCGCCCGCGAAACAAGTGGACAGGCGCGATCGTACCTCTTTCCCTGTACGGGACGGACTCCCCTCAACAGTAAAAGGTGAAATTAATCGACTTAAAAACAAAAATAAAAGTTCTTTTTATTTCTGAAACTTCCCTTTCCCTTCCCGAATAGGACACCCCTGGGTTTTTAATAATCGAAATTAATAATATACATGCCATTTCTTTTTTCATTTTTCCCTCTTGGATTTTGATGAAATGATCAATAAAAAGAAAAAATTTTTCTTATGAAATTAAATTTTGTGGATTATTTTACAGCGTTGAAAATCTTAATGAAGAACAACCCAGGTAAAAAAAAAATTTGTATTGACTCATGATATGATTTGCCTGGGCTGATCTGTTCTAAATTTTATTTGCGTGGGGTTTGTAGGTTTTAAAAAAAATAAATGCAGTGTTTTATGGATAGACATTTTATTCATTCTATGAGGATATTTCGTATCGATACAAGCGTCCCAAACATGTGAAAATCCGGGAGAGGAAATCATGTCGGGAGGTTGTCAAATAATAAAAACACTTCCCAAAGCTTGGTGTGACATATTTTGAACATTAGGATTGACTCTTGTTCTCTTAAGGGAAAGAGGGAAATATTGGAAGAGGTATGTTATGACATCTCCCCATAATCCCGATCAATTATCGACTCTTCTTAAAACCGACCAATTCTAGTCTATTTCATTGGATCCCCATTGATGTCCCTTAATAATCAAAAAAGTTTTAAATTTTGTTCTATCTTTGAAAAGACCCCCCTGGTTTTGAATGCGTTGTATCTTTTATTATTTTTTTAAATTTTATCATTCGAATCCCAATTCCTCGTATTGGTCTCGTTTTATTTTTTCTTCTCCGCTTTCATCTTCTCTCCCCTTTCGCATCCTGCCCCTTTTCCGGATTTTCCCCTTTAACTGGGCGGACAACTTATACAACGCGCGGGCGATGTCACGTACGTCGATGCATCAAACCCAGGCGGCCGGTCATTCAGTCTTATATGCCATCACCATACCCAACCCCACCAGGCCCCCTCTCAGGGGTCCCCGCCGTTCCCCGCATGTTCTGCTGCCCCTTGATACCCCCCTCCCCCCGCCCTGTCGGCTCATTCGTTTTCCCCCCGCCCCTTGCTCTGCCCCGCCCCGCTCAGCCGCGCTCCCCCCCTCCCCACCTCCTCCCTTCTCTCCCCCCCTCAGCCCCTCTCCTCCCCCCCCCGCTCCTCTCTGCCCCCCGCTCCTCTCCCCCTCCACTTCTCTCCCCCCGCTCTGCTCCTCCCCCCTCCCCCCTTCTCCGGCCCCCTCGCCCCCCCCCGACCCCCCCTCCTCTCCCCCCGCTCCTCTCTCCCCCCCTCCCTCCTCCTCCGTTTCTCTCCCCGCTCCTCCCCCCCGCCCCCCCCTTTCCCCCGGTCCCCTCAGCTCCCCCGCCCCCCCCGCTCCTCCCCCCGTTTCCCTCCTCTCCCGGTCCTCACTTCTCTCCCCCACCCACCCTTTTTCCCCCCCCTCCCCCCCTCCTCCCCCCCCCCCCCTCCCCGTCTCCCCCATCCTTTCCCCGCCCCCCCCCTTTCTGGCCCCCCTCTTCCCCCCCCCCTCCCCCTGCATTCTTTTTGTCCGCCTCGCCTCGACCCCTCCCCCCGGGACCGTGGCCCGCCCCGTATCCCCCCTGCCCCGCACTCCTCCAACCCTGTACCCCCCCAAACCCCCCCCAATTTTTCCCCCCCCCCCCCCCTTGCCCCCCCGTTCTGTTGCCCCCCCCCCAAAGCTTCTCCGCCACGCTCAAAATCCCCCCGCCACTCCCCCTCGACTCGCTCCTCCCACCCGGGAGCGGTAGCTCAGTCATCAACGGATGCCCTGCAGCGCCTCTGACCGGGGTCCTGGTTCCCCCCCCCCGGCGGCGGTTTTCGAATGCCACTGGTCAATTCATCGCTGTCGGAGGGGGTTTGTGGCCCTCTCTGATCGGTAGTTTTCCGTGGTTTCCCCGATAAACCCGAAAATGCCGGAGCAGTCCCCTAAAAGGGGCCCCGGCCCGCGCGCGATCTCCTTCCTCCCCCCTTACAAAACCCCCCCCTTGCTACTACCACATTTCCGGAAGCCGGTCGGGCTTAAAAACCCCCGGTGCCCGCGGGGAGGAACCGGGTTTGGGAAACCCCACTAGCCGCGGTAGGTCCCCCGGGATCCCATCAGCTGGGAAGACGCGCCTCTTCAAAAAAAAAATACTCACTAACGGGATGACCAGCAGTTGACGCGCGAACCAAAAAAAAAACCAAACCAATTCCTCCTCGTTCCCCCCTTTACCCTTCTCTGCCGCGCCACCCCCTTTCCTTCCCCCCCCCGCCTTTCGAACGCCTCGCCGCCGACTAATAGCCAAAAACTGGGCTGCTCGATCAAAATTGAATCGAGTTTGTTAACGGGAAGGTAGACGACCAGCACCGTGGCGACCACGAAAAAAAAACAGAAACGATAAAAAAGGACCCCGAAATTGTTTAAAAATAGAAGCGCGCGGATGAAATTCCCCCCGCCTGCGCCGTAAAATCAGCCCCCTTGGTATTTGCATAAATGTTCAATACAAAAAAAATTGTCTGGGCCAGTTGCTCGGCGCTCGGGAGGATGGCCGGGTGGAGAATTATGCGTGGCCCGACCCCTCCTTTGGTGGGGTGGTGACGGTGTCCCCCGCGGAGGTGAGGGGGTGATTTTTTTGTGGTTGACCCCCGGACTGGCGCTGGTGGCGTAGGTGTAGTGGTATAGAACGATTTTCCTGGGATGAGCCAAAGTGAGTTCGCGAAAACAAGTCCCATATTTTCAAATTCACTCCCCGCGGGTGCTCCATCCTGATCAAAACTTGATTTTTTAAACCGACAGTTCATTTGGGACGCATCCCTTCAAGTCTCGGTTTTAAAAAAACAAATATTTATCCCCAAAAAATAAATTCAATGTAATATAAAAAAAAAAAATTTTACAAAAAAAACATAACTACTTCCCAATATCAATTTTTTCTCCGGGGGCACTATATTTTTTTTCGGACAAGGACCCACAAAAAAAATTGGGAAACCATTAACAAGTTAAACGAAACGAACGAATCGGGGTAAATCTTTTAGCTCAACCCCGTCCAAAACATTCTGTTATGTTGCCCGCACTAGCTGTCCCCTTTTGGGTTTATCCTTAGGAAAAACGCTCTATAGGGTTAGTGACCGAAGAGATGGTGTCAGGGCAGATGGGGTTTTGGGGAAAAGGGGTCAGGGTAATGGCTGTTGGCGATGGTAAACAGGAAGGGGGGGGGGGAGGAAATGGGAGGGCGGGGGTGTTCGGGGCGAGACACTGGGGAAGGGGGCTGGGGCCCTGGGGCAGTGTCGGACGGGAAAAGGGCGGGGGGCAAAAGGGGGGCGGAGGGGCCTTGGGGGGGCGAGGCGGGCCTGGGGAGTGGGGCTGCTCAAATGGTGGGGGCGGGGGCGGGAAATGCCGGGGTTGGTGGCGGGGGTTGCTGGAAGGGGTTATGCCTGGGGAGAAAACCCCCCCGCGTTAAACGCCGTCGGTACACGTCGCCCCCCCGCCGCCTCCTTCTTGGTTTGATTTTTTGTGTTTCCCGGGCGCGCCTGGTATTGGTTCCGTTGTGGGGATTTCTTTTCTCGGAGATGGCGGTGATCTTTCCCCCCTGGATGGTGAGATCCGGGGCCGACCTCCTCGGTGGGGGGGTTTCCCCCCAAACCAGGACTCTCCCCCTGCGGGGGCCCCCCCCCAATAAAACTCTAAGCTCCCGACTGGTCTCCCCGGGAAAAAGGGAGTGAGTCAATTGGGGTTTAATGTATGTAAGGGGAAGGGGAAAGGAAAAATCGCCGGGGTGCGTGGCCCTTTGTTAAATCTGCTCCCGGGATTTTCCGGGGTTATCAGAGAAAAACGGAAAACTACGATCAGGCGGGGCCCCCCTAATTCTCCTGAAGCAGCGAAAAAAATTCATGAAAAACTGTGTCGAAAATATCGTCGCCTTCAGGACTCGAAACCCAGGACCTCCCCGGGCCGAGGGTGCAGTGACAGCATCGCTTCTTGCTGCAGCAGACCATAGTTGAAACACATAATGCAAATTTGGGACCCCCTTGCTTACAATAATACGTTCTTGATATCATTCCATGTGTCCTCATGGTTCACATTCCTTTCTTTTCGTCCCCCGTTTTCCCTGTGTTTAAAAAAAAAGGGTCCAGGAACAAAAAAGATATACTATTTTTTTTATTATTTATGATCAGACTCCCCAAGTCGAACAGTTTCTCAATTCTATTCCTAGAACCCTTTAAATTTGAAACATTTAATTGAAAATGATAATCTAGTACTTGAGTATATTAAAAACACTTTTCGTAATTCGAGAAGACTGAAAAATTTTTGAATTTTTTCCCCGTGATTTTTCTCTTTCACTGGCTCATATTATCTATAAAAATGGAAATGGGTTTAAAAATTATACATGCTGAGCGATAAAGGATTGAAAATGGGAAAAAAAAATGTTTTCTTAGTTATGGGGGGCCGGGGTTTGTATTGTCCCCCTCATTATATACTTGCTCTCAAATTACCTCAATTTTTTTGTCAAATGTTTTAAATTAATGTATTGGTTGTTGTGAAAAAAGCATGCAAATTTGGGAAACTGATAAAAACATTATTCCACTTTACACCATAGCACAGGACCTTTCAGTGACAGTCAACAACTGTTGTGATCATGACCTCAAAAAACAAAAAAAAAGAAGATCTTTGAAAATTATTTTTTAAAAAGTTGGGTTTTGGGTATTTCCCGGGCTTTTTTTTAAAATATAAACCCTTTTTTAAACATTCCCCTATATTTTTTTCTTCGAACGTTATGGTTTATTTGGAAAAAAATTGTATACAATTTTTTTCAAAAAATAATTTTTTTAAATAGTTTACATTAAATAAAAATATTTTTTGTGGAAAAAAATTTTTTTCATTTCTTTAATTGGATTAACTTTCCCCCTAGTCATATTAAACTCCGTTTTAAAAATTTTATATATTTAAAAGATTGGAAAAAATGCTGTGTATATGTTTATCTTATTGTAACCGTGGGGAAAAAAAAAATTTAAAAAAATTCTGTGAAATACTGATAAAAATTGTAGGTTTAAATCAAAATTTTTGAAGAACTGGGAAAATTGTAAAGGAAAAAATTTTTTTTTAAAAAACATGTTTCCACTAAACGCAAAAAAATTTAATCTTGAATGGGATCAAAAAAATCTGGTTTCACAAAAAAGCAACGAAAATTCAAAACAGAAAAGAAGGAACATCAAATTTGCCTCCTGTCTTCTTCTGGTGGGGTTAAAACTTTTTCTTAAACAATCCCCCGATATTTTCTGATTGAAAGAAGAACAAGTTCTATTTCATTGATTATCAGATTTGCAACAAGCCTTTTCATATTCCGTCAATAATTACATCTATAAATGTTGGCAAAGCATTGCGGGAGGTTAAATTGAAATTGAAATTCTGTTTCAGAAGATTTCGTTATCAGTGTTGATTCTCTTGCGTTGGACATTAGATGAAGATAGAAAAGCCAAACCCGATGGGGTGAAGAAGGTCCTGAAAGACCCTTTTTGCCAACTGACTGGAACATGTCCATCGGCTTGAAAAAGGGTCCGTTCTAAAACCAAACATTATTTTCCATTTATCTTCGCAATTCCTTTCACCCTTTTTCCATATTCGGGGATCACCATCTAAGACGGCGGTAACGCTGTTGCCTTTCAACGTCTTTCTAGAGGCCCTGGCATCCGTTCCCATCGGCGGCGGTTTTCAACACTACCAGATGCTGGGTGGGGTCGCGCTGGAAAAATTCAGCGGCCGGCTGCTCTGACCCGTATTTTTCCCGTGGTTTCTCCGACCTTGAACACTACAAATTTTTTTCCTCACCCTTTTTCCCCCCCCTTCTCTCCTTCTCTGTCTTCTGTCTCTCTCTCTCTCTTTCCCCCACACACACACTACAGGGCTGCATTACTAAAAATGTTGGGGTGAAATTGAACCAGTGTATCTTTTTTTGGGAAAGAAAAGTCAACTGGTTTTCTAAAGTGTCAGGTTTGTGTTCTTAAGTTGCTTTATTGATTTTTTCGTGTTTGGGCGCGTCAATTTGGTCATTAATCCCGTTTATGTTTTCCCCGGAATGGCGTGATCCCCAGGAGGGGAGATCGGCACCGACCTACCGTCGGCTGGGGGTTTCCCCCTCCCGGACTCTTACACCAGGGGGGCCCGCCCACCGGACAACTTTTCCCCCGACGGGTTTTCCCGGAATATGGGTTGTGGTCATGTTGGTGGGTTGGTAGGGAATGATAGGACGGGAAGGGGAAAAACAGACCCCGGGGCGGTCCGGGGCTGTTCTGGAGGGATGCTCCGGCTTTTCCCCCTACTGTTGATGGGGGCCAGGCAAACTACCGATCAGAGCAACCGGCCGCTAAATTCTCCTCCAGACGCGACTAATTCGCCTACTGAAAACTAGTGTAAAAATTTCTCCCGTACCCGTCCAGAACAACTACAACAGCATGTCGGGGAGACCAGACGGGGGCTAATGCTTCTTCTGCCTGGGCGGTCCCCCCTGGGGTAAATCCCCCAAGCCGACGTGTAGGTGGGCGCTGGTCCTTTCCCAGCGTGGAGGAATATCTCCACTGTCTGGAAACAATATGCTACTCACGGGACCAATAACTAACAGTTGATGGGAAAAAACCAAAATAATGAGTGAAACGTCTGTGAATCTTTTCTTACTGACTTTTTATCCTCATTTCGCATTGATTGTTGGTATTTTCGTGCACCTTAACTGCGGTCTTTGTACTTTAGCTTAGTGTTTTTTGGGGGAGTTGGGGGGGTGCCCCCCTTATAGTTGCGCGAACAAGTATCTTTAAATTACTCTCCCAGCCGAAAAAAGGTCGATCTGTGAAATTCCAATCTGTGGTGATTGACACCCGACATCTGTGAAAGGTGAGATTAGTACAAAAATCTCAAAAAAAGTACGAATCTCATCTTCCCTCAATGGGGTCCGCCTGAGCCGGAACAAGCTAAAAGCCCCCGACATCTGTGATATTTGGGGCCCTTATATGTGGAAGTAATGGTAGATGAGCAAAAAAATAAACAAAGAAGCCTGGCCCTTGGCCCGTTTGTTGGGTACTGCCCCGGCTTTCCCGGGTTGATCAAAAAAACGACAAAAAACACCATCAGGCAATCACCCGCAAATTCTCCCCCAGACGCGATTCATATCATGCAAATTTCCCTAGAGTCAATCTACCGTACCACCTGAACCCCCCTTTCCCCCAATTATTTACTGATGAGACAGCGCAATACTGACTCGAAATAAATTTTCCGTGTTGATAAATATCAGTTGTTTCATATTTTGGCCAGAAATTTTTTACAAAGCATAAACTAATATACTTTTTATCAAATAAAGGGATCCCAAAAGAACAATAGGAAAAATATAAAACTTTCATTAAAAAAAAACAAAAAAAAGGAAGGTTTGCCAGCAGAACTCTCTATTCACAGTTGTAACAATACTTCATTAATTAACCTTCCTTAAATACTAAAAGGACATTTCTTTTTACTAAAGGTCTCAGTTCTTCGTTTTTTACCCAGTCACTTACGATATCTTAATTGCTAAATAAAATCTTTTTGTTTAAAAAACCCCACTTTAACGCATGAAATACTTTCTCGAAAGAAAATAAATAATATTAAATTAGACCCTTTTTTCTTTTCAGTTGATGTGAGTTTTTGAAATGTTTTCCCATTCATAATACCTTTTGCGTTCTTGAAACCTTTTAGAAACATTCTATGGTGTCAACTATCTTTTTAGACACAACTGGAAAATGGTCAGGCCACTTAAAAAATTTAATAGGGAATATAGAAAGTTTCTTATAGTTTCTTGTTAAAATAAATCAACATTTCATCAGTGCACAAGAAAAACGATAATCTCAATGCTTTTTTTTTCAGACACTGAAGAAATTGTTTGGAAAAATAGGTTGTTTTTTTCCAAAAAATTCTGTCGGGGTTTTCAAAACGGCATTGTATTTCGGCAAATCACTATGATTTCTAAACTCTGACTCGCGTCAGATCGTTCTTCTGAAAAATGAATTCCCCCTTGTGCCAGACGATTTGTGGGTTTTCACAGTTGGATATGATAATGTAACATTTAAAATTAATATAACTTAACACAAATCGTCCCCGACCTTTTCCCCTGGTAAGAACAATAATTTCTATTGAAATATTGTATGCATTGCATATCCCCATCAGTGAAGACGTGGAGGTTTCAAAAAAATTTAGGTCGGTGTCTGGAAATGGCTCTTTATTGTGGCTTGACTCGCATTGAACGAGTACGTTTCATTTTTTATTGACTGTCATAATTTCAATATTTCTTTTCTTATATTGTTTTATACTGTTCTATAAATTTATATAAAAATTTATGTTGATTAAAATTTTTTTTTTTCTATTACTTTTTGTTAAAAACCCTAACAGAACCATAGACAAACTACGACTCGGTTGTGATGTAATGTATACAATTTAAAGAATGTAATGATGCTGATATAATGAAATAAGGTTGGCAAACGGGGTAACTTCCAAAAAACCTCTGGAAACCGCTTTTCACTTCAAATTCCCTAAAGTTGACCAGGAATCAACAGAAGCCAGCTTTGCTTATTTTTTTGTTGTCTTAAATTTACGCAACCCGCTCCACCCTTTGGGGTGTTTGGGTTTTGTGTGGAGTAATCCTTTATTCTTGCGCGGGGTAATCCCCCATTAAATTTTTAAATCATGTCCCTCCCTCGATCATTGTCGGACCGCGGTAAACTCCCCCGTACGCGCCTCTTCTACGCGATCCGTCACTCGTGAAATTGGGGGGGAATAAGGATAGGTGTAGGGTTTGGGGCACTTCACAGGGGTTGGGCGCCCTGGTAAACCCAAACTCGTTTTTCTTTTAACTAATTTCACATGAGATTCGCGGAATCGAACCCCGGACCTCGTGGTGAAAAGGTTTTCGTCCCGTTTCCCCGATCCATTGAAAACCTAGATGGGCCCCTTGTTTTTCTTTGAACGTAAATGTTTTCATTACTGTGCCCTCTTCTAGATTCATTGGAAATATGGGTTTTTCAAATTAAGTTTTCCCTGTTTTCAGGAAATATTATTCCCCGACGAAAAGGGGATCATGGATAAAAATATTTTTGTTTTTTATCCGAAAATGATTTTATTACTGAACGTTTTTAATTTTAAAAATTTTTTTATATTATTAGTGTAGGGATTACTGTTTTGAAACTACAGAAAACACTTCTCCCCATAGCCATCATACCAGTTTCAACTGTTTTTTAAAATTTTAAAAAAATAAATAAATAAATAAATAAATAAAAAAAAAAAATAAAAAAATAAAAAAATAAAAAAATAAATAAATAAATAAATAAATAAATAAATAAATAAATAAATAAATAAATAAATAAATAAATAAATAAATAAATAAATAAATAAATAAATAAATAAATAAATAAATAAATAAATAAATAAATAAATAAATAAATAAATAAATAAATAAAAAATAAATAAATAAATAAATAAATAAATAAATAAATAAATAAATAAATAAAAAAAAAAAATAAATAAATAAATAAATAAATAAATAAAAAAATAAAAAATAAATAAATAAATAAATAAAAAAAAAAAATAAATAAATAAAAAACTGAAAAGGGTATGTTTAGCCTCTATTTCGAAACGCGCGTTCTATTCCCCTTTTAAAAGTTATTTTTGTTATTTTTGGGTTTGTGTTTTTTTCAATTTTATTATTTATTAATTTTTTATTAATATCATTATTATTACTATTATTATTTTAAAAAAAACATCTCCATCTAGAAAGTACTGTATTGAAGTCTGGTGCGCGTAATCCTGATCTTTTATGTCGGCGTAAGGGTCTACCTTGCGAAATAGGTGGTTTGAGGGTTTCAAAAAAAGCTTCAGAAACATTCTTGAAAGCTTTGAAGAAAAAAAAAAAAGAAAAATAGCAAATGTGAAGACAGCGGGGGCACCCCGAAAGAGAGCTCACGTCTAAAACGCACGAACGGCTGAAACAAGTCTGTCTCCCCGTCCTCACGGAGACGGGCCCCCGCTAACCCACAGTGGGAAGAAAATAGGGAGGAAAGGGGATTCCCTGCCGCGGCAGTGGATGTTATAGGAAAGAATGGGGGTGAAACCCGGCCCGTTAAAATGGGGGACCAAAATTTCAAAAGGCGGGGGCTGCTTTGCTCAGTGAAGTCGCGAGGTCTAGTAAAGGGGACGGAAGGACCCTCCGCCCGCTGGAGGATGCCGAAGCCAGTGGGTTACGAAACCGATAACGGGTACGTTTTTTAAAACTCAGGAAGTTCAGTGTGCTCTACAAATTGGAGCTTCCGATCTTTCACACACCCCCTTCAAACTTCCCAAATTAAATGAAAAAAATGAATGAATAAAAAAGAAGATAAACCTAACTTATTTCAAGAAGGAGGCAGAATTAAAAAAGAAGATGATGAGCTTTCATAAGCAATATCCGAGATTAAAATTATCCAAAAAACAAACCCCCAACAGGAGACTTTTCTTAATTTTAAAAGAACCTGACCGTCAACGTTGACAAAAACTCAGCAACAGAACTTACAAATGAGAAACACTGATATTCGTTGAAATGCATTCAATCCCTATCAAATAAAATGGGTAGAAATCAGACCCCAAAAAAACGATAGTTCTTGAATGTTCAACTCCTCCCAATGAGACTCCTTATTGTGAGCATTTTTTCTGACAAATTACTTCTATATACTACATGATGAATCCCCTTTTAAAATGAGAAAAATTTTCATATTCTTTGGTAAAGTACCATCGATAAATATTTGCAAGGGCCAAATACTAATGGTTTGTAAGACTCAATGCTTTTTAAAATTTAAAGGGGGCAAAAGGCCCAGGCAGCATTAATATCATTAATAACTTTAAAATCAATCAAACCCTTTTTCAGGAGTTCTGGTTTTATTTCAGTACTATGGTAGATAATTCATGAAAAAAATTTGTTTTTGTAATGAAAAAATTAGTTTTTTAGCCGAATTTAAAAATCATTACCCCCATCATAAAATCTTGAATATAAATAATTTTTTTATAATTTAATTTTTTAACTCTTAAAATTACTTATATTCATAAACATATCTTTTTAAAGGGAAAAAAAGTGTTATAATAAATTGAACACAATAAATAAATGTTAATATTCGACAGTCGACAGGAAGTTATAAAAGGAAAACACTCTTATTCTCCTCACAGAAGAACAAGCCTCTGGACAAAATTCTAAAGAGAACAGGAATCGATTTTCCCTCCTATTTTCCCTTCTGTTTGAAACCCCTTTTTCATAAGATGTAAATTGCTATTTGCTATACTGAAATTTCTACTTTTCATCCAAGACACCCTTTTTTTTCTTTCGCCACAATAGTTACTTCCCCTGAAGAAGTAAGAAGTATTCTGGATCTTTTACATCTCCCTCTAATACTCACCTTTTCCCGTTATCAAATTCCTGCATGTAAAAATTGATGCCTCGTGTTGATTTATCCTTGACAAAATTCCTTTATTGACTTCTTCGTGTCAGGGTTTGTCCCTGTATGTTTGTGATTTCATGAGGGATTGTGTCGTGCTTCTCTCCTTGCTCGGTGCCGCCTCGGGATCACTTAGGGCCCATTTTCCGGCGTTTGGTTCATTTCCCCTTTTGCACGTTGGGTAGGAGAAGTGGGCTACTTTTCGTTAAAATCTTGAAAACAACCCTGTAGTTGATTTATGATGTATTTATGTTCATTTAATTTTTTTTTATTCGGGGCAAAATGTTTCCTGGTTAACTAACCCCCTTGATTGATACATCTTTCGACAATGTTAAACAAAAGTGGTGTAGGGTTCTGCGGCAAAAGAAAACGAGGTTGATTTTACTTCCCCCCCATATCACATTCAATTTCTACTTTTTTTGGCGACAAAAAAATCTCTCTATACGTCGAGGCGCTTTCAAAGTGGCCCACCTGCTTCAACCCCCGCCCCCAGCCCCCCGATTTTTTCTTTCTTGCTCCGCTGCCAATTGTTTTTTTGCTTTTAAAAAACGCACAAGGGGAAACCAGGTTTTTTTGCTCGGAGACCGTCGTGCTATTTTTTTTCAATAAATCCCCGGGTGTACGGTGGTCCCCCGGGCCCTTTTTTTTCAGCCTGGCCCGAAATCCCCCTCATTGCTCGGTCCCGGGCCCTAATCCCCCCTTGTAATCGTCGGCGGGCATTACGTTCTTTCGGGCTCTCCCAGAGATCATTTTTTGTACCCCGGCTGCGCGGTGTTCTTACCATATGCTAGGTGGAATTCAGCCCTGCCTGGAGGGGGTTTTTTGGCTGCTGCTCTGACCTCTGTTTCCCCTCTTCCTTCTTCCCCGATAAAACCGGCGAATACCGACAATATTTAAAGAAACGGGGTTTTTTAAACATGTCGAAACATTAATTCCCCCTAAAGTGTGGGGCCTTTTTTGCTTATAAATAAAAGTTCTGAGGTTACTCTTCTCTTGTTTAAAAGACGACAATGAGGACAATAGGAAAAATCTTATTCGGCATTTTATTTAAATGCTTTTGGGGTTTATATATTTTTCTAAATTTATTTTAAAAAAGATTTGGGCAAATTAAAATATGGTAACAATTTTTTTGTGGAAAAAACGTAAATCCATTTAAAAAAATCAATCGTACTTCTGACATTTTGGTTTATATTTCTCATTTTGAAATACATATTAACTCTCAACAGACTGGAAAATAGTTATAATTAATGGCTAGAATGACATCGCTCTTAAAAATAAATAAAAATTAAAAATAATAATAATATTAATCATAATTTTATTATTTTTTTTTTTTATTTTCCTCAATTGCTGTTTCCCCGGGGGTCCTGTCACAGACTTGATACACCATCTCATTTAAATACAAGAACAATTTAAACTTATAAAAAAAAACTCTTTCTACTTTTCCCAAAAAAATTGGTGAATGCGGGGGGCTCTTTTTTGGAGACCTGTGCAGGCACAACCTTAACATTAATAAAAATTTAAAATTGACGTAAAATACATATAGCTTTTACGTCTTTGACACACAGGATAGCCCCCATGTGTTTTTTCCGTATCAAATTCCTTTAAAATGCGGTCCCTTTTCCAAAACCAAATCCATGGCACGAATCCCCCCCAAACTACAGGCAGGGCTTTGATTAAATGAACTAAACGCCCCCGCCTTTTTTTGTGTCTTATGACGTAAAATAAATCAAACCCAAAAAGAAAATGAAAAATTTAGTCTAACGTAACTAATCTAATTCCAAACTCTCAGACTGGGGATCTTGAATAAAAAGGAAAATTCACGTTGGATTTTTAAACCCTGTTCCCATTTATTGCAACAAAACTCTACAATTTAATTTTGAGATTTCAGAGTGTTTCATTTCAAACCAGGTTTGTCCCATGAACACCAGGCGAATGCCGGAGTCCCCACCAACGGGCCCGGACCCCGCGTCTGTCCTTCCTTTCCCTTTTCCTATCCTCCCTCCCCACACTTACACTAACGCCCCACCACATATTCCGGAAGACCGGTCGGGGCTTAGGTTGTCCCGGCTGGGGGGGGCGCTCCGCTGGTGGGAGGTCCGGGTTCGGGGGAAACCCCCCTAGTCTACGGTAGGTCGGGGCCCCGGGTCTGCCATCCCCGCGGGGAAGATCACCATCTCCCGGGAAAAAAAAAGCACTAAATATCGGGGCTAAGCCAGACGTTGACGCGCCCCGGAAAAACGAAAAATCAATCAATCGAAACCTTAAGTAGAATGTGAAATTCTACTCACGAAAACATTCAATTCCCCATTCAAAATTTCACACAAAAATGATGTCTAATTTATGTTGAAAACCCGTTACAAATAAAATACAGAAATAAATTAAAGTATTTTAGATTTTCTTAACAAACATTCACATAATGGATCATTTAGATTCAGGGAAAAATTTGTGTCAATATATGAGTTTTATATGTCAGAACTGGATATTTTCGAACAATCAAAAACTATAGCTTGAATTTTCTACAGAACGGGTTGGGTAAATTTGTAATGTTTTCTATAGTACGGGCGATTTTAGTGCAAAAAAACGACTTTCAAATGAAAGGGTCTTTTTACTATCCCATATCCGCCCTTTTTCCCCGTAATTTAGTGCTCTCGTGTTTGCTCATTACTGGAAAGAAAAAGCTGTCCCCAAACTCTGTCGTCCTTGATGCTTATGGACAAAAATCTCTTTGATCTCAGATGACGTTCATTGGTTTATGCCCGGGAAAAAGTCCCCCTTTAGTGATTGATTTTCGATCTTTTTTCATTAACAAGATACCCTAAAATCATAAATTTTTCGACAATGAGATTGGGGCCTTCGTGCCCCATAGGGTTAGAATTCTCATCAAAACCTAAATCGTTTTTAAGGGTATCTTCTAAATAAAAATTCCCGAATAATTAGAATTTTACAAGGTTTTTAAACAAAACACAAAAAGAAAATTAAAACAAAAAAAGGCTATTAGTCATTCGGCTAGACAAAAAAAAATTTTGATTGATTTTTTAAGCAGGGCCCCAACATCTTATTGAGACACGGAATGTTTAAATGGTTGGAAGAAAGGAAAATTTAAAAAAGAATATTTTCTTTACAATATCCCCGGAAAAAAAGAAATGTGAAAAGGGAAAAAATTTAATTCATTGTTTCTTAAAATAAAATATAAAAAATTTGGAATGAATAAAAAAATGTTTGCTTGGGTTTTTTTTTTCAACATCTGAAAACAGATCTCCCTGTAATTCCATCTCATAAATATAAGCGTGACGTCATGTGTCTTCTTACTCGTGTCTCCCCGAGCTAAAAATTTAAAGAAATATTGATGAATTCGTATTAAATAACAGTTTGAAATATATTTTCTTGGAAAAAAATAGCTATATATTTGTTGTCATCTGTGAAAAAAGTTTCTTTTAAAGACCTTGAGAGACAACAAATTTTAAAAAAGTGTTAATAATTCTATTTAAATTTTAAATTTTTAAAATTTTTAATTAAAAAAAATATCCTTGCTTGAAATCAATCAATTGATGCTTTTTAACTACTATTGTAATATAATTGGTATTTTAAAAAATTTTTTTACAATTTATAAAACATTAAAATACAATCTATTTCCCGGAAATTTCATCATCTTTTTGGATCATCCCAAATTTTACAGTCATTAAAAAATTTTTCTGCGGGAGGGAAAAAAAATGATTTCATAAAAGCCCCACGCCCAATGGGCTTTATTTGTCTGTTCATTTATGCTTGGAAAGATTTTTTTTCAATTTTTAAAATTTCTTAAAAGTAATGTGATTAACATATCATTCTTTGTATCTATTGTAATAATTTCCTATCGACGTCTTGTATGCTTCTGTAAAAAAAATTTATGCATCATATCGTAAATCGAAAACAATCAATATCTGTCCCCTTTCCATACACCTCATTCAAAACAACCATTTTCGACTCAAAAAAGCTAGAGCGGAGAACTAACTCAGAAAACTGTTTTCAACTTTTTTTCAAAAATCTGTTTAAAGGGAGACAAAGGATGCCCAAAGGACTAAAAATCTTTTTCAATCAATTTTAATAGCACCACAATACAGCTTTGCCATCTCGTATATGGCGTCTTTTTTGGGAAACAAAGTGGACTAACGTGAGTTAAAGTCTATTTCGTTGTAACAAAAAAAAGCGACATTATTCGCCGGGAAATAGTGTGTTTATTGTGTTTTTTTGCGTTTTCGCAATAGTTATTCAACTTTTTCAAAAAAGTGAATATAATAACGGGGGAGGGAAATTGTTTAAAAATAGTTTTAAAAATTTATGTTTAACATACGTTCTTTATTATGTTAAACTTTTGTTCTAAGTAATTGCAAAAAAACATAGTGTTCTAATTTTTTCCCAAAAAAAAAACGAAAATTCTAAAAAAAAAATTGAACTCCCCATATTAAACATCAAAACCTAAAAACGTAAATTGGGAAAAACACACATGAAAAAGTTTTTTATAGTTATTTATATTATGTTTCGCACTTTTATAGCGTTCAGTCACCTTCCATGCCTCAGACTTGAGATAAATATTAAAAAAAAATAATTATATGCATCACAAGTTTCATGAAAAATTAAACCCATTTTCTCACTTCCTCCAAGTCAGTTAGTCTTCTCTTTCAGATCCTAAAATATAAAAAGAAATATGAAAAAGGGGCAAATAACATCCTGACTATGAGCAAAAAATGATTGCAATTTTTTATGGTCTTTCTGGCAATTTTTTTCATTTTTAAAAATAATTACAATTTGTTTTATGCAGTAAAGAAAGGGGTAGGCACATAAATATAATTTTCCCAAATCGGGGGATTCAAAGGGGTTGATATCGCCCCGCAAAGGGTCGTGAAATTTTTGGAGGGTTTAATTATGATCAAAGTGGTTTGAGGAATCCCGAAAAGAACTGGCGACTAATGGTATAAAAAAGATAAAGATTCCCTTTTTTACAAAAATATTAATGCCAAAATTTGTTTTTGATAAAAAACAAAAAAACGGAAAAAAGGTTTTCCTCGTGATTTCGGGCAGGTTTTTGTCATAGGTCCATAATGTAGTGCATGTTTCTTCGTCGGGGGGGCGGTGTTTTCCCCCCTGCGGGAACATCCTTTTGGGCCCCCTCCGTGTCGGGGGGGTTTTCCCCTAAACCGGGTTCTTCCACCAGCGGGCCCCCCCCAGCCGTGAAACGTCTAACTCCCGACCGGTCTCCCCCTTGGGGTTTAAAAGTGCATGTTTATGCGTGTGGGGTCTGGGGTGAATGAACAAGGAAGGGGAAAGGGAAAGTTAAAGGGGTCGTCCCCGATGTGTACTGCTCCGGCTTTCCCCGTGTTGATCGGGGGAAAGCACGAAACAAACGACGTCGGCCTCTGGGGAATTCCCCTCCATCACGACTGATTCCACTCTGCTTGTGGAAAATTCCCCCTTCGGGGGCTCGGCCTGGGCCCCCCGGCTAACTCTATTTTATATTCCACTTCTTTTGTTTTTTTATTTGATTCAAAAATTCGTCTTTTTGATTTTTGGGCCCGCCTTTTGCTTTTCAAAAAAATGTTTTGTATTTTTTTAAATAGATAAAAATCTAGAATACTCGACGTTTAAATGAAAGAAAATTCCTTGTTTTACAAAAATGTCCCAATCCTTGTGTTATCCAAAAGGGAAAAAAATTTTTTTTAAAGGGGGCAAATGTTAAATAAAAAAAAAGTTGAAAAAAATTTCTAACTCTAAAAAATTTTGACTATGTATTCACTTAGTCTATCCAGCTATTCTTAAAAATAATATTATGTTTTTAAAAAACCTTATCTTTTTGTGTTTAAAAAAGTAGATAAAAAATGAGTTATTAAATTTTGGAAAATCTTCATATTTAAAATTACATATTTTTATACAATATCAAAACCGTTAAGAAAAGAAAAAGGGGTCCAACAAACAATTCTCTAAAAAAGGGTCGATCAACAAAATGTTTGGAAATTCTATTTAAATCGGTCATGACCATTTTTTCGTAAAAATAAATATGCACAGTATGATAATAGTGGTTTGTTTTTAATGTATGTAAATATTTTTTTAAAAAAATCGTGGTTATCGCTTTTTTTTGAATAAGTTTTAACAATTCATGAACAAAACAACCAAAAAAAGTAAAATTGCTGAATGGATATCCTTACCCAATTTGGTAAAACAAAAGTATACTGGTTAATGGGTGTGTCAATTGGAAACTTCCAAATATTTTTCTCATTCACACCTCATAGAAAAAACCCCAAAGCTGATCTGAATCTTAATGAATAGTAAAATCTAAATCATTCACAAGTTTGCCTCACCCCCATGACCGTCAACTAAAAAATTACAAATCCATTCCTCTCTTGACAAATTCCCATTACCCCCTCAAGCCCAGACAAACTGCAGTTTTCTATCGCCTCCTTTAAAAACAGGTAAACTTATTCATTTTATCCGTTTTTTTTCTTTCCCGTTCGGGCCTTGGGACCTGCCTCCCGCCCCGCCCCCCTCCCACCCTCCCCGCCCCCTTCCTCCCCCGGCCATTGCCTTGGCGCTCGGTTTTGGCGTCCTCTTTCTTGCTCGACCCCAAATTTTGTTGGGGCCATTTTTGCAACCCCAGTGCTCCCCTTATCGCGCCCCGCCCATTCCCCGATCGACCAATGTCGCGATTTTCGATGGGGAAAACCGTCTTTCTCCGTGCATTTTAACCCCCCTGCCCCCCGCCGCCGTTCCCGCCGACGTCGTTGAATGGGAAAGGGAAAAAGTGAAGGATCGGGGTGGTTGGAAAAAATCGCGACATGAAAGGGGACGGCCGGAAAATTATTCGTTAACGCGGCATCAAAAAAATTGCGTTTCGGCCCTCGGAATCTGGAGGATTCTCTTATTGTTCGCGTTGTTATTGCTACTTCTGATCAGTTTTTTTGGCCAAAAAACTCGATGGAATTCGTTGGCCTGGCGCAAAATTTGTATCGCCCCAAACCAAAAACCCGGAAGGTTATGGATTTTATTCATTGTTCTTGGATTCTTCTTTTATTTTATATTCGAAGAAATTGGTTTTTGCAACTCTCAAACTCCGTTTCTCACAGTTTCAGAAAACCCTCTGAATAAAATTTTTTTGAAAAGTAATGAAGAAATAAATGAAAAAGTAAAAATTTTATCGACAGAACGGACATTATCATGTTTATTTTGGCTTTGTCGAGATATATCAGCCCCTAGTTGTAATATGTAACCCGTCCATAAATATTTACAACATTTAAAAAATAAAAAACCCTCTTTCTTTGATACTAAAATACTTTAAAAATAAATTTCATAAAATATAATATTTCGGTACTCTTTATGTTATAAAGGTGTGTTTTGCTAAAGAAAGGGAAATTATTGTCTTTTTTTACTCTAATTTTTTAAAAGTATTCATATTTTGAATTGAAATACTTTTCTGGCATGAAAAACCTCAATTAATGTCATAAAATTTGTACTGGCGTTCGTTATAAGTCGCCAATATGGTTTAAGTAGTTGTTGGCCTGCTGAAACCTTGCAATTTTCCCAATCTTTTTCATCGCCCCCTTAAAAAATATTGTTTGTCCCTTCGTCCCCCTTCGTTTTCGACCTTAACGATACACAATCATAAGAAAAAAAATTGCTCGAAAATTTATCGAAAATAACAATATCTTTTTCGATAATCAAGGTTCTTCTTCCTCCAGTACCTGGTTTCTTCATTTTTCAATGGTTAAAAAATGTTGACGTTTTTAATTTTTTTTTAATGGTATATTACGACACATTAGATGACTTGGTGCTGGGGTGCTGCCGAGGGCCCTTTTAAATTAATACCTACACCCTACCGCGTTTAACCCGATGGTTTAGGGCCAGCCTTTTTAAAACATACAATCCTACATCCTACCCGTTCTAACCTTTCGATTGGTTATCACCCCCAAAACTCTCTCCCTCCACCATATCCGTGGAAAAGAGTCCCTACCTGAGGAAAAAAAACCAAAGGGGAAAAACCCCTCAAAACCGAGTAAACTAATTTTTAAATTTTTTTAAAAAACTTTTATATCTTTGGGGTGGGTGCATTCTTTTCCATGTTTGGCCTCCGGGGCCCCGAAATCAAAAAGCCCACAGATGGTGCCGGGCCCCGTTCGTTACTACGCTCCGTGAAGTCACGAAGGGTTGCGAATTCGAGACTCGCGGGTTCCTGGTTGGGTGACCCCAGGGAACCCGGGGTCCCAACCCTCATGGGGATAAAACCCCCTCCGACGTAGAAACCAAAAAAAGTAATTATAAGTAATAAACTCATCAGGAAAATTTCCTCGCCTAAACCCCCGAAATGTTAAGGGCGTTGCTGAAAAAGGCAACAAAAAAAAAAGATCGTCCGCACCTACCCTCCCCCCATTTCCCTATACTTCTCTTTGCCCTAATTTTAACTTTTTATTTCGTTTTTTCATTTATTGGCTTATTTATGTACTTATTGAACAGTTGACTATGACATGACTTCTTTTTTAAATGTTTCTAATTTAAAAAAAAGAAAAACTTAATTTTGTTTTATTACCTTTTTTCCAGCCTGTGTCCTCTCCTACTAAACAGTGCTGTTTCCCCTCCCCAACTTCAGTTTCCCCAATGATCCGAATTTTCTAGAAATGTTCCTTATTATTTCATGGATTCAGCCTTTTATCACCTAAAATGTTTTGGGCGCGCGTTACGTTCCACGTTTGGAAGTAGTAATTTCCCATTCCCCTCCATTTTCCTCTCCCCTTCGGCTTGGGCCCCCCAAAACGTTAATTAATTTTTCGTGTTTTGGCCCGTCAACTGCGGTCTTAGTCCTTGTGGGGGGTTGTCATCTTTTTAAAAAATTGCATCGCCCCCAAAGGTCGATATCCCCTTTTTGAAACCCCTGGCTAATAGGCCTCCTCTTATTCCCCTTTTGCCTTGGGGTCGATATTCGGTGTTTGATTTTTCCCCGGGTCATAAAAAAATTACGCACCCCAACTTAATTGGAATTTCTCATCTACTGATCCCTTTGTTTTTTCCCAAAAACAGCCTGTTCAAATTTCCCCGCCTTTCTTTTAAGTGGAAATTTAAGGGAAATGTAGAACATTTGGAAAAATTTCCATGTTTGATAGCCATCGGGGGGGTTTCTCTCGACTTTGGGAATATGAATGACTGTTATTTGTATCTGTTTAAGTAGATTTTCCCTTTCCTAAAGCCTGGAGTGCGTTGAGTGGGTTTTTTTTAAGCGAAAGGGGGAATCGTCATCCAAACCAATGTTTCAGGATCTTGACTCGCGTCTTTATCATTTCGTGGGCGGGTTGGTTGTTAGTGGTTCGGGCCGTCAGCTATCCAAATCTTGGTTCGGGTTTCCCCGGGGCCCAGAGTCATGATCTGGGCTGCCCCGGGACCCCGCGTCAAAGGGGGGGTGCCGACTTTTCCGGCAACATATCGCGGTCCTCGTCAGGACCTCGCAGTACACCCTAAGGGGACCGCGTTTCGGTAAAACGTCCACCAACTTTCCCTCCCCCAACCATCCTATTCCCCATGCGGTACATGTTTTTCATCGGGGGGGCGGTGATTTCCCCGCCGAACGGCGTGGGGTTCCCCCCAACCGGTATACCCCCGCGGGCACCACCTACCGGGCAAACTCCAATCTTCGACCGATCTCCCGGCAAATTTTGGTAGTGTTTTTTGGTTAAGGGGATGAACAAGGATGGTAAAAAAAGATCCGTGGGGTCCGTGGTCCGTTAGAACTGGTCCGGCATTAGCCTGGTGTTGATTGGAAAACACAAAAAAACCCCTTCATTCCCGGACTCTGAATTCTCTTATTGAAATTCTGATTCGGTTTTTTTATTTTTGGAAGAAAAAAGGGTCTTTTTCGTCCTAATTTTTTACAGGGGGCCGGCTTTGACATCTGGCCTCGTCTCCGACGATGGCCCATCGGATCTCCCCCAAAACCGAGCGACGATCACCGCCCCCTCCCGAGGGAAAACATGTCTACACTAACGGCCTCACGTTGACCCCCCGGATCTCCAATCAATCAATAAACCCAAAAATTTTTATGCGGTGTATCCCGCATGCAGGGATGTGGAAAATATTAAAAAAAGAAAAAATTTTTAATCCCGGACAAAAAACCCTATTGGATCTTTTCTTTTTTTTTCGTTTATTCAGGTTGAATCTCAAAATCATTACGTTCTTCACAATGTCTTTTCTCCGTTTTTCTTGATCCTCTGAAGTGAAATGTTGGGTTTGTTGGGGGTTTTTGCACTTTGTCAGTGCACATTTCTCGTGCGAACTCTTCCAAATTTTAAATCCCCCCATATTCCTTACCCGTACTGCATCATCTGATATTACAGTGTGAAAATATAAGTGCCATGGTAAAATGGTAACCTATTTATTTTCCCCCCAAAAAAAAATTTAAAATTTAACTGTGCCCGTTAAGTTTCTTGCAGAATAGTTAAGTTCAGTGTACTTTTTAAAAATTTTTCCCGGCAAGTAACAATTGCTGCTGATTAGAATCGCTATTTTTATTTTATTTTTTTCCCAATGAGAAAATGTGACACGACTCTAAGGCCCTTGCTGGGGATAACTACCCCGGAGTTTTCTTGAAGCTCTGTCAGAACAATCCAAATTCCCCAAAAATGCTGCCCCAAAAAGCCTGTGTTATTACAAATGGTTCAAATGAGGTTCAAAAGGGTTTTTGTGGAAAAATGAAAAACTTCAAAGTGCCCAAAAATCGGTGAATCTTAATATTGAAGAGATATGACTCAGAGCCGGACCGTTGTAAGGTTGTATGCAATGTTTCTTTAAAAAAAACTCTAAAAAATATCTTCTGGTTTTGTAGACAAAAAAATTGAAATCGATGCCAACAGAAAGTTCTTGCAATTCAAAGCATTTTTAAATTTTCTAAAAAAAAGCAACTTCATCCCCCAGTGTTTGGGTCTCCCCCCTAGCTTTTTTCCCGAAAATGAAACAGTTTCCCGGCTTCTTTAAATGGTTTTTTCCCTTTTGCATACGGGAATGTGAAACTTTATTCATTTCATCGTCTGAAATTTTTATTATGTCCATTGTTCGGGGAAAAGTTAAAACAACGGTAACACAAAAATATGTATCATCTGGAAAAAAGATAAAACCATTGCGTGTTAACTGCACATAATACACTCGTGTTTTAAAAATAATGTTAAAGGGAAAATAATAATAATAATAATAATAATAATAATAATAATAATAATAATAACAATAACAACAAAAACAATAACAACAGCAACAATGTCTTTATTACTGGGGAGGCTCAGGCCCTGGCCTCTCTTAATAACCCCTTTAAAAATTTTTTACATAATTTCAATTAGGCGTTCGGGGGGGAAATACTGATCCCCAAAATTTCACGTTACTTACGAAATTGCAACGTGGTTTAGTGGACTGTCTACATAACTAATGAAACAAAATTGTGAATTATTTTCATTTCAATTTTTTTGTTCTAAAAAAACATGAAAAAGAGACCCCATGTTTTTTTTTCAAAAAAGGGCCCTCATTAATTTTCTTTTGTAAATGTCAGAAATACCAATGCCTCAATTGTGAACAAAAAAAAAATTTTTTTATAAACCGAACCCTGGGCCCCGTTCGAAAATGCAGTAAAATAAAAGGATGACGACGGGCCCTAACCGGAAAAAAAGAAAAAAGGAAGATTAAAGGAAAAGGGGTTATGGAAAGGGACAGGAAGGAAAGGACAGAAGGAGTTATAATGAATTGGGAAAAAACTGGGGGGAAATGGGGGGGAAAATTATAACATGAATATAACATTTTTTTTTTTTATGGATGCAGTTTCCTTGTTGAATGCAGTTTGAAGTTTGGGTGATAATCTGAACGAAAAACACAGAAAAAAAAAAGCACGAAAGAAAAAGATACATCTTCGACAGGGAAAAGTCAAAATGCATGAAAAATTTTTCTAAAATTAA
>CAXIVR010000753.1:0-25007 GCA_964035755.1 Teleogryllus oceanicus
ACACACAAATAATATAATAATAAAATAACAATAATAATAATAATAATAATAATAATAATAATAATAATAATAATAATAATAATAATAGAAAAAAATTACGTAAGTATATTTGCGAAAAAACATAAAATTTGGCTTCAACATTATTGGAGCCAGCAGCATGAAGACGTATTGTCATCGTCATGTTTTAATTTACCCTATCCCAGTTGCGAACCACCACCGCAACATCCCCACTGGCGGATTCGGAGGGGGCTTTACACCCACCCCAAAAAAGGACTAGAGCTTTAGTTTGTTAACTTTACGTAACAAAATTGATTTAATGTTGGGAAATTTAAAAACGGTTGATTTAAATATTATTTAAAACTGATTTGTTTATTAGAATTACGTTATTAAATAAAATAAAAATATTGTGAAAGATCGTCTATTCCAAAACAAAAATAATACACAATTTAATATAAAAATGTTCATTATTTAACAAAATGTATAATGCTCTCCAATGTGACGGTATATTCTCCTGAGCAGCCCTGCCCCAATTCACCTGCCCCACCCCGCCGCCCCGACCACGCGGCGCGCTTTAGCGTGGAGCCGACGCACCTTACGCACGCTCTGGGCAGGGGCGGGGCGGGAGGCGGCAGGATGCGTGGGGTGGCGTGCGTGAGCGCGGCGAGAGCGCGCACGCTTCATCAGCACGCGTCCTGAGAATGTCCCGCCGCCACGCCGCCGCCGGCGTTGCCGGATGCGGGTACCGACGCGCTGCGCAGAGTCTTGTGATGCCCCTGACGCCTCATCGCGTTGCACCGCCCCGCCCGCCGAGCTCCGTCCCGCTCCGCTCGCCCCGCCCCCCCCGCCCCGCCCCGCCCGCTCCGCCCCGCCCCGCCCCGCCCCGCCCCGCTCCTCCCCGCCCCGCCCCGCCCCGCCCCCGCCCCGCCCCGCTCCGCCCCGCCCCGCCCCGCCCTCCCCGCCCCCCCCGCGAACTTTTTAAAAGAATTTCGCCGTATCACGAACTTCACTTGGGGTCCGGAAAGGGATTACGGTAATTCGGGCATTACACGAATAATACGAATTTTTATACTATGAACTCCGATTATTTCTCTTCCTTTGGATTCGTATTAATGAGGGTTTACTGCATGTTATTGACGTTATTAAGCCTATAAACAACAAATGAAAACGCGGTTCTAGTTTGTAAAACCGACGCCCGCGAGACGATTAGCTGCGGAGACAAGTGGTGCCCTGGCAAGAGATCGCCTGCCAGGGTGTCGGAGACGAAGGTTTGTAAATTGTTATTAACGTTATTAAAAAAACAAACGCTGTTGAAGTTTCTAAAACCGACCCCGAGCGAGAAAGTTATTTGATATCGATCTATGTCAAAATACTTTTCAGGAAACTTTTTTTTAAGTAAAAACATACATATATGAAGTACCTTTCCTAGAGAGGCCTTTCTCGGCCTTTATCGCGTGTGTCATACACTTTTTGACGGGTTTTACTGACTTTCATTTTATTTTAACTCAAGTACAAAAATCAAATAAGTATACTGGCAGCAGTAGATGATGCGGGTAGGCGAAAGTTTTAACATAATAGTATGGTACGCATGCCCGGGAAAGAACAGTTTTTTTTAAACCCTGTCTAAAAAGAGGTATTAAAGACGTTGAACCAAAATAGAACAAATAACTTAAGTCTGTAAACTGCGGGGTTACCCGATTGTGTTGTTTCGATATGGGCCGTGTTTTTTTAATACGTTTCTAATACCACCGTTCTTACAAGACAAATTAATAAAGAAGAAATACTCCCCGTCTAAATTGGCTCAGGACACTAACGTTACTCCCGCAGTGATTCCTAGGAGTTCGAGTCCCGACAGTGGCGAATACTGTACACCAGCACGAGAATTGAATCGATTTTTTTCGCTGCCGGGAAGAGAATCGAGCGGCCACCCGCTCTGACCTGTAGCCTCGGTGGTTTCTTCGATAAATACCCGGCGAATGCGGATCAGTCCCCTAACAAATGGGCCACCGGATCTTTCTTTCCAGCCTCTTGTCGCCCCTACACTTCACTTACACTTGCACTTGCACTTGCACTTGCACTTGCACTTGCACTTGCATTCACACTTACACTTATATTTACTACGCCACGATTCATTTGGCAAGACCAGTGGGGAACTGCAAGCTTGTTCTGGCTGGGGCAGTGCCCCGCCGTGAGATTTCTAAAGGGGAGAAACCTCCCCGACATGTAGAACGGCGGTGGATCTGACGTTTTAGGGCAGGGATGCCCAACATGCAAGCCCCAGGGGCCACATCTAAAATCTTTATGATGGTTGGGGCCATATTTCCATTTTTTGGGATCTACACGAAACCCCCGATTGTTGATCTCGACAGTTTCCCCGGCTGCTCTGAAAAGAGGAACCATGCAATGTTGGGCTGCACCTTGGATTACGCAATGAATTTGGGATGTTTTTAATTTCGAATTACAGAAAAAAACATTTTATCTGAACTTCGCTGTCTTTTTTTATTAAGGGGGTTTTGGGATCCAGCTATGCCCTACGCGTACAATGTTCTTGGCCAACATGGATGAAAGGGACTTGCACTTTGACTAGTTACTACGCGGGCCACAATAAATGGCCCCGCGGCCCGCATGTGGCCCGTGGGCCACAGTTGGGCAACCCTGTTCTAGGAGAGGCAGAGAGGCATCCTGCCAAATGGAACGTGCACAGCATTACAGGTCTAACGACCTAAGTATTTGACGTCACGTGATCAATAGTCAGCTTCGGAAAACATTAAAGGAGGAGCGCATTTATTTTACTTTTTTCCCTCCTGCTACCGCGGTAAAGAAAAAAGGTGTAATGCAGCGAATCACATCTAAACAGCGCATCGCAATGCAGCGATCCCCACGAATCACATCTATCATCATAGCATTCATACTCGTCCACCTTGGTGATCCCCACAGCAACTATCTAATCGAAGACTATGGTAAATCACCAGGTAATGGTCGTCCATGGAAAACTAGCTGCGAAAAGGATTCGGCTTTCTCCATAGACTACATTGGGAGATCAAGAGACACATCATCATCATCATCATGACAAACTTGGCCCAGAAATCAGCTGATGTCACCACTGCAGTGCCTCTGACCGGGCGGGGGTCTTGGATTGAAGCCATTATGGTGGGAAGGATTTTCGATACCAATGCGGTCGAATTCAGCCACTGTCTGTAGGATAATTGTAGGGCCGGCTGCACTTACCGAGAGTTTCTGGTTTCTTCAGCCAACAACTGGTGAATACCGGAACAATACCTTAACAAACCGGCCACCGCTTGATCTTTCCGTCCTCTTCCTTGTCCTATCGTCATCCCTTTATTTTAGTTACACTCGCATGCATGTCACTATCTCGCATGTCGGAAGTCCAGTCGGGAGCATGGGGCTTGCCCCGACGGGGACTCTACCATTGTAGCGTCATAGACTTGACCCCCTGCCCTGAGTTGCAAGGTATGCTGATGGGGGAGCCAAATATAGGCTGTCGAACAAAGGCCACCCCTCACAAATCCCAGACGCCGGGCAAAAAATGCGCAGGTCGGTGGCACCGCTTCAAGACGAGTGCGTGGGAGGCAGATGACGTAGGAGGTCGGGACCCCGGGCCTATATTAAGGTGCGTCGCAGGGCCATTCGGGGGGAACGTTTTGGTTTCCCCGCGGCAAAACACCGGGAAAAGTGTCCGGCCAAGTCTGGCGCGGAAAATTTCTGAAGGCAAGAGTAGGTGTTAGAGGTTTGGGCACGGTGAAGTATGCCTTACTTCAGGGCAGATGGTCTACCGAGGCACATGAGGTGCCCAGTTGCGAATCGGCTGAGTTGGCTACTGCAGGCGCGGCCGCAAGGCGCGTGTTGGGAGAGGGGGCTGCGGGAGGTAGCTCCGACAAATGCCTTAGAGTGAGGTTTTGTTCCTGTACATAATTTATTGTAAATAAATTATAAGTACCCACTCGTGTCTGTTTCTTTGTGGGTAGATCCCTACCCCCGACGTTACACCATGCTGGGGGGTGATACCCGGTGAGAAAATCCATGCAATCTCGGCGTCCAGCAAGGGAAGAAACCGCCATCATCTGCGTTGAAATAGCATTACACTTACGGGACTAATGACATTAGCAGTTTGGGCCCGCCGAAATCGCCAATCAAATCATCATCAAGCATCAACCTCACTCTTAATCGGACTCATTGGAACCGAACATCCGGGAAATGCGATTAAATTGAAAAAAGAGTTCCAAAGGAAAAAGTTAATTTTTTTATGAAATGTTAACTTTTAGGCAAGTTTGTAATTAACTGTCAAAAGCTTCAGGTAAATGAAAGGCAAAGGGTAATTGTAGAGGAAATGTTTATGTAAACTATGTTACTAAAAGTTGAAATTTAGTTCGAAAATATCGGTATTGCGATATAAAAAACATTTTAAATGGCTCTCATTTCTCTTTCTTTACTAGTATTAAAAGGAAAGAACTACTGTTCCTATGTGCCTCATTAAACGCCTCAATAGTAATTATGTAAATGTAAAAAGGGATTTGAGTGTTCAGGGTAATGATTGACCCTTTTTCCCCGTCAGAAAGAAAGACAAATATTATGTGTTTTAATATAAGGAAAATATACTTTTTTTAATGAAATCCCTATGTCGTTACAAATGTATATTTGAAAGATGGTTGTGATTATTAGATAAATATATAGATTCGACATATTATGTTTTTTTCAATATCCGTGAAGTTATTGTTTTGTGTCGTGTCTTATTCCAAGATTTCCAATTCATACTTTAGTTTTCAAATATTAAATGTATTACGTTTTTCTTAAATTTAAATTACTGTAATTTTTTTTGAATACAAAATAGCATAAGAGGGAATGTTAATCTGGGAATTTGTCTTAATTATTTACGTAGGTTTTGTATCTGTGAAATAAATTTTGTAAATAAATCCGGGGGCTGAATCCTCGAAGTCATCCCCCGGGTGTCACTATTGTCAGAATGTTTATCGATATGGATTTAAGCGGTTTACTGTACAACTCAATATATAGTATTTTTGTCTGCCTTATGCAATTGCTTTGATGGCGGTCAAGACTTGGAAATCACTTCATTATGTAGGAGACATTGATACAATTGTACTTTTGAATTATCAGCAACTGATAATATGTTTGATGGACCCGTTCTCCGTCTCTTGAAGCTATTGAAAGGTCCCCTTTTTTCGTCTTACACTACCTGAATTTCTTTTTCATATAACTCGTTTTTGAATGAAACTTCTTAAGCTCTCCTTCGGCTAACACATACCTTTGTGGGATGCTGAATCCAGCCTTTAGAGACGAAACCGTAATTTCTTCGAAACCTACCCAAAATATTTTTGCGATAGGACTCATTTCGCCGAAAAAAAAGTATTTCCGACCCAATGAACTTCCGTTAATCTTGACTTACCCCGTTTCTCCTCCTGTGTGGGTGATCGGGAAAATCAACAAGGATTTCGACGAATGAACAATGCCGCTGCGCCGAAGTCGTCCTCGGAGACCAGGCGAGAGAGAGAGAGAGAGAGAGAGAGAGAGAGAGAGAGAAAGAGAGAGAGAGAGAGAGAGAGAGGAGGGGGGGAGAATCGTTGTGGAAACATTTTCGCTCGGTGATGTTCGGGGAAAGGCAAGGGCCTCGCAGACTTCTTCCACCCTCATGTGCCTCTTTTCACCCCCTCCCGGGGCGCTCCTCCCCGCGGGCGCGTCGCGTCGCGCACTTGTTCGTACTCGCCCCGCCGCGCCGCCGGCGGCTCGTGACGTCAGACGCCAGGGTGCCAACCCCGTGCCGCCGTGTGTGACGCGGGTTACGAGGCGGTAGATTTTTTTATTTCTAAAAAAAGGGGTGAAGCAGTTGGGAATTGAACATTTAACTCTACCTTTTAACCCTTCGTCTGTGCAAGAGGGGCTCAATGAAACTGCATGATAAATCGTCCTGCGCATGCGCAGTGAGCTTTCTAGGTAATTGTTTATGCGCATATGCATTTAAAAAAAAGGGAACGTCAATTAACTTCATTCATTATACATATTGATTGTAATTCGTTGAACATTTTGTTACAATCAACAGGATCATTAATGATACCTTTGAAAGAAAACTGAATGTAGTGTGGTCAACAATTTTGGGGAGGGAGTAAGTCCATTATAGTAATTTAATACCTTTATTATTTATTTAAAGCAAAAAAATGTTCGGCAAATATTCCCAAAATTGCCGTGTCCATTTATAATGTTAAAACATGGAAAATAATAACATAATGAGTGTGAGATCAGTAACAATCATACAGACCCCTCAGATGGTTAAATGCCGTGATAATAATACTTCAAGAGCAGGTATGACCTTCAATACGACATGTTTACATTGTGTTGTTACGTGTTGAATTTTAGTATTTCAGTTTGTCGTATTAAATGAAGATTCGTTAATTCGGGAAATAAATTTCATACTTTCGTTAATTAAAAGAGAGAACTTAGTAGTTCAGCTGTATATTTTATTCACAACCGTGTTTTTTAGGTTATTTATTACTCCAAGAGGTGTTTGAGAGCGAATTATAGTTTATGATAGAGGGAATCGTGAGCCCCGTGCTCTTTTTGGATTATCGCTGGCTGACCTGCGAGCTCTCCCCCTTCGAATACAAGGGTTTGAATTCACGTCATTGGCAAGTGGAAGTTTTGATACATTTGGACAATATTGGTTTAATTTTTCTGCCGATTGGAACAGTCTGAACTACATTGAATGAAAAATGGTAGAAATTTACTTCCCCTTTTATTTTATATTTTTCTTTTTTCCTTTCGATTTGTGCAGATTTAGAGTTGGTGAACATTACTTGTACATTCATTGCTTGAGAGTACAAATCTCAACTGATCCTCCAGAATTATTTCAGTTCTGTAGTTTCTAAACACCGATTTGTTATCTGTAGACCGTCAAATTGCATCATCTCCGCCCCTCGGAGCAAGTAAACAAAAGGACGACCATATTTCGAAGTGCTTTGTCCTTCATTTGAATACAATGAATTGTTTGCAATACATCCAGTGACTATCTAATAGGTGGCGTTTTGATTCTTTACTTTTTATCACAAAATCCTCATATGGTTTAAGGAAATATGGTGTTTGGTTTGGGATATCTGTTTGGAATTGGTACAAGAAAGCCAACGAACGAAAAAAAACTTACGTTTGGGAACTGACTCACGTTTAGAACTGAATCAATGTAAATGTCTATGTGTACTGATAACCTTATATTACATTTATTAAATCTACAAATTTTTGTCTGAACTTATTTTACCGGTATTCACTTGTTATTTTGAAGTTTTTTTACCAACAATTTATATGCGCAAAACACAATGTCATGAACTCTAGTTTGCCGCGAACAAAATCAGAAATCTTCATTCGTCATATTCTATTAATGAAAATTAAATAAAACTGGAAGAATTTTGCTACTTTGGGTATTCAATACAGATGCTTATTTATTATTACGATTATTGTTTTTGAATTTATGTAGCATTAATGAATCAGGAAACTTCGGTATGTAAGGGAAAAAAGTGTTTTCTGTTCTGCAATGTTGCACATTCCTCAAAACCGGCGTCCCTTGCAAAGGGCCAAACATTTGATATTTACAGGAATTATTAACTAATTTTCAAAAAGAAAGTCGTGAACTTCGGAGAACTAAGAATTAATAAACTAATTTTGATTTATAGAGTTTTGAAACTCAGGTTTGTTGTTGCAATCCAATCTAGGCTTTGGCCTCTTTTAAAAAAAAGTTTCCATTTATTCCAATAATCAGAATTGCCTTCCCTCTCTCCAGAGCAATACTTTTAAAGTATATTTCCAAAACGTCTTTGTCATTGGAACTCTTCACCTTGAAATTTCCTTTGTTTTTAGATCCCTTACCGTAAGATCATTGTTAATATTATTAATGGTTTTTCAACTTTTATGTTTGTGAAAAATATATTTTGATGCAACTTAGTACTACATATGACTTGTTAAATCTTTTCCTATTTATTACCATTTTTTTAAAGGGTTGTGAAGTTGCAATGCCTTAGGTTAGTCAATATTTTAAAATTACAATATCTTACGTTATTTTATGTTGTTCGGCAATCATCTTTATATGTGACAACTGAATACTGAATCCAGAGTTCAATCCTCATTCTAGATCCTTCATTGTCTATTTCGTTCGTCCAACGCGATAATCTTGTCTGAATCTTTTTGCAACCACCCCCCCACGAGTGGAAATCGACTTCCGGTTTGTCCTGCCATTCCCGACGGGCTCGCCGCCCTCATCGCCCACCTGAACACATGGGCGTGGGCGAGGGTCGCCCCAGCCACCCCCCCGCCCGACTGCCCCCCCCAGCGTTTTAATTCAAACTGCTCCGCCGCGCCGCCCGCCCGCGCCAGAGTGGGGCCTGGCGCGCCTGCGGTCCGCGCAGGGCGGACATCTTGGGCTCGAATGCCCAGAAGTCATTTCGCGTGCCACCCCGTGCTTTATTGGGGAGCACGCGGCCGCGGGGGCGCGGGCAGGGGCGGGCGGGGCGGGGAAGACGGGGGAGAAGCGCGAAGGCGGGGGGCGGGAGGAGGAGGAGGAGGGACAGAGGGGGCAGAACCCGTTGTTCAGGCGCAATGATGTAGCTTAACGCGGACTCGCTAATCAATACGTTTCTTAAGGATAAGAGGGCGGGGGGGGTGGAGGGAGAGAGGTGGGGGGGGGCGGGGGGGGGGGAAAAGGGGGGCGGAGGAGGGGGGGAGGGGCAGCGGGGAAATGACACCGGCAGGCACGAGCCCCCCCCGCGCTCCCCCTCTCCCCCCGGCCCCCCCCCCGGCCCCCCGTCGCGAGCTCCCTTTTCCTTTCCCTTTGAAAGGGGCGGGGGGAGGCGGAGGCCGCTGCATTTTCGGGGTGCGCGCGCCCCCCCCGGAGTATCAGGACGAACACCACACGAAGACTAAGGTCACATACAAGGAATCGATTGATCGTTCCGATTCCGGGCGCGTTCACTAATATCTTTTCGTCCGGGGTAAGTGTAATGCATGATTTTTCCTGGGGGGGCCACCAGAGGGAAGGCGAAGGTGCCATTACAATTGAATTGATTGACCCTTATTGATTGGGGGCCCCTCATGTTAAATATTAATCCCAAGTGTAATGCATGTTTTTTTTTTCCGGGGGGAGCGGACACCAAAGGCAGGCGAAGGTTCCAAAATTTGGGGATTGATTGATCCTTATTTATTTCTGGCGCTTCTACTCAAGGGGTCATTAGTCCCGAAAGTGTAATAATGATTTTTTCCTGGGGGGACAACAAGACGAAGGCAAAGGTTCCATTAAAAATTGAACTGATTCCCTCTTAGTGATTCCGGGCGCGTCAACTGCTAAATACATTAGCCCCGAAGTGTAGTGATGAGTTTTTCCTCTGGGGGCGGTGATCTTCCATCGCTGTATGGCAAGATCCGGCGTCGGCTAGTAAAGTTTTTTCTACCAGGTTTATTCACCAAAGCTAAACCCGAACTAGCTGATAAGCCAGTGTCGCAAATTCTGCCCCCGTTAAACTAGAACGTAAAAACCTCCCGGTCAGAGGCCCCGCAGTGACGTCAGTTGATGCCGGGAGCCACCTGTCCCGGTAAAAAAGGGGACTTTTTGGTAGGTAAAACACGATAACCCACACGATATTCGGGCAAAAAAGTGATGCAAATTCCAATAACAAAGAAAAAATTTTAAATTTTTGTTTAAAACTTTTTTTCCCAAGCATCACTTGGGATATTTTTCTGGGAGAATGAAGACAAGACGCAAAACTTGCGATGCACCAAAAATTTTCCCGGGCATTTATTCATAATTTTTCTTTCATTTGTAGATTGTGATTGATTTTATCGTGTTTCCGGGGGGTCAACTGCTTCGGTCATTAGTCCCGTTAGTGTATTGCATGTTTTTTCTGGGGGAGATGGCGGTGACCCTCCCGCTTGATGGCGAGTTTCCGACGCCGACCTACCGTGGGCCCGGGGGTTTTTCCCCCAACCAGAACCCCTCCACCAGGGGGGCACCCCCCCACCCGGGACAAGCTCTAAGCTCCTGACCGGTCCCCCGGAATATGTGAAAAGGGGTGGTATGTTAGTGTGTGTGTGTAAGAGGAGGGATAGGAAAGAAAGAGGAAGGATAGATCGCGCGCGGTCCGGTTCTGTTTCGTGGGGTACTGCCCGGCATTCGTCTGGTGTTGATCGGAAAAACCACTGAAAACTACCGATCGGGAGCAGGCAGCCGCTAGAATTCTCCTCCAGACAGCGACTGAATTGACCAAAGATAAACCCTTTTCACCTTGACGAGTGTAGAAACCCCACGAGGGAAAGGCAGGACACGAGATCCCGGGGAATCTTTTCCCATTTTTCGAGAATTTGATGATGGGGAAAATAAATTTTTGATGACTGCAGGAAAAGTATTTTGGGGAAGGGGTTTGTAGGGACATAATGAACGCCCTAGGTGCCGTAGTTATAACTTTCACCCTTCAAAGAAACTAAATCAAGAAAACTGGGACCGCTAGAATTTATATTGTTGCATTGGTCAATGATTATTTAAAAAGTTTCCCCGTGAGTGTATATTACCATCACACCCGTGGTTTGTAAAAAAATATTAAACACTTTTTTTCTGTCACCTCCTTTTTTATTTTTTTAAAAATAGTGGGGGTAAACAGTTTTATTTCTCCTGTACTTTGACGCAAAAGCACGCGAAAAGTACTCAAATTTTCGAAAATTGTACATGACCTTCTTTCAAAATTTTCTTCAAAGAACAGATTTCATTAACGGAAAAAACTATATGTTTAGGGAAAACTCCAAAACATTTTTAACTTTTGCAATTTTTTAAAAATAGTCGTTTTCAACGAACATGAGACCCCAACCCTTTTCTTAAATGTCCTTACACAACAAAAATTTTTCAAAATTTATAGTGCCATATTTTTGGAAAATTTTTTAAAAAATTCCGGGGGTTTATGTGAAGTACCTCAAAATTAAAATGTTGATTTCAAATTCAGGGGAATTTAATTATACAATGACTTCGATTATAATGGACTTATGGGGATTAACCTTTTTGGTTTTACTATATCCGATGATGTCAAAATTTAAATAGAATTTTCTCCCCCAATGATTGATTTTATTAATATAGAGATACAAAAAAATACATTAAAAAATCCGAACTTAAATTTTAAATGTCTTTATTTGTTCTTAAAACCCAAATTTTTTTCAATAGTTCGTTTTTTTTTTTTGTCAGTAACTTTCTACATCTTTTCCAAAAGGTTTAAAATTTAAGAAGCAATCGAATCACTGCTGCCAGTTGTTCAGCAGGACACAGCCTTTTTTTCCCCCAGTGAAACTGAGTGGGAAGAGGTCATGAGAGGGGTTTCCCCTTTTGAAGTCCACTACCTTCATTTCCCCGGGGAAAGGGTTTGTTTGGGGCCCCTATTTTTTCGTCTAGTGTTCGACCCCCGGGACTTGGGAAAAGATTTATTTTTTTTCAGGGGGAAAAATTTATTTTCAGGTCCTTGTACTTTATTTAACAGAGGTTTACTTAAAGAACTTTCTTATGCTAATTTTTAATAGAAGTGAAACAGGGGCCCGTTACGTTCACTATAAAAGAGTGTTTACTTTGGACGAGATCAAAAACCGGAGCCCACAGTAAATCAGGCGATAAACAGGAAGGCACCAGTAAAGATAATAAGTTAAAGAAGCAAACACGCCGGGAAAAATGATTAGTTTTTTTTTTAATGGTTTTTTATTGTGAAGGGAAAATCAAAAAACAACAACATATTTTAGTAATATCTTTTTTTCGTATTACTTAACCTCATTATCTCATTTTCTATTAATCTGGGATATATTTTATCGAATATCTCCTCTCACGGAACATAAAAAAATACTGAAGCATCGCTTTTTGTATAAATTAAATAAGCCCCAACGCTTAATTTTTTTTACTTTAATTTGATGACACAAGGTTGGGTATTATAGAAATAAAAGCTGAAAAGGGAGATCTATTTTTCCCTTTTGGGGAAAACAAAAACCCAAAACGCAGGAAAAAGCCCCTTTTTGGGGAGCAAATGTATGCGCTTTTTACATTCCCCCCATAAAAGAGCCAAAAAATCCGAAGGGGGTTGTACAAATGGTTTTACGTATGGATAAAGATGAAAACATCATAGAAAGTAGTTTTAAAGCAGGGGGAATTTTTTGGGTTTGTTCGTCCAAAAGGAAAAATATTGGACACTAGCTTTCTTAGATAGGTCGAATTCAGACGGGTTCTGGGGGGAGAATTTAGGGGGCAGGATGTCTGATCGGTAGTTTTTCCCTGGTTTCCCCCGGGTCAACACCAGGGGAATGCCAGGGGAGTATCGTAACAAACCGGCCACGGCCCGCGCGCGATCTGTCCTTCCTTTTCCCTTCCTATCCTTCCTTTTAAAAACACACTTACACTCTGCACTACACTCCCCCTATTCCGGAAGCCCGGTCGGGGCTGGTTTCCCCGGGGGCGATCCCCCGCTGGTGGAGAGTCCTGGTTGGGGAATCACTAGCCGATGGTGGGCCAACCACCATCCAGTTTTTTTTTTACGGTTGTGGGCATGGCGCCCCTGGATCGAATGTAGAATCAAATTTGGAATAATCGCGGCGAAAAACAGAGGAATACCAGTATTCCCCTTCCCATATGATGAAACTGTTTTCTTCGTTCAGCAGGGGGGCCCAATTTACTTAAATTGATTCCAATCGATTATACAATCAATGATTTCCATTTTTAAAAATATCTTCTCAGTCAGAACTCCCACGCATCATGTGACGAAGTTTTTGAAAGCCCCTCAAGAAAATACAAATCCTCTTCCCTTGCACTTGGAGGAATGGGTTGTAAAATTTTGTTTTGGGGAAATAATCAAGGAAAAAACCAAGATTTGAAAACTGCAGTGATAATTTTAACAAAGTTTGTTATATTGAGCTGAGTTTGTTTTCTGCCTCTACGGAGTTACTACGTTAAAATGGTCTAAAACCAATTGGGTTTGCTTTCCTTCCGTTTTTCCAAAGCGTGACTTGTTTAGTTTGTGCAGTTTCATATGCAAATTTTGGGAAAAACAAAAAAACACGCAAACCGTTTTTATCTTCAAAACGGATTTTACTTGTTTTTTTCCTTTTAAAATTGAGTATATTCGTCTCAAAGAATACATTTTTGTCATTTTCCAGACTACACTTTTCCAGTGTCTGTATGGTCCCAACAGTAATATGAGATTTATCTTGAAAGAGTATTTTTACTTTGAATTATTCTGTTTAAATATATTCGTAAATATTTTTGAAATATATTTTGATATTAGTTGGGTGGAAATTTTGTGTAAATAAGATTACATTGTTTTTCCCTTTAGAAAACTGTCGATTTATGTATGACCGAACCCTTTTGTATGTTCTTAAGAAATATAAAGTGGGGGAAATGTTCTGTTGAAAAATGTTTTATTTTAATGGATTTACAGGTTTAAAAAAAAATTTTGTGAACAAGAGCTACCCGTATAGATACCTTTTTAAATTTTTCACCATTCTTCTTGTGGACATGTGGACGAAAAAAATTATGAATGAAAGGGGACAGTAACATGTTCTGACAGAGTATGCATTCAAATTTATGGAGATTTTTTTTTATCGGGAGACTTAAGCTGGGAATTTCTTAACAGGTTTGGAATGAAAAGGAACACTGTTCGCACAGTTTGGCAACATCGTTAAACTAACGAAAAAAAAGTGTTTTATCTCGTCAAAAAAGACGAACATCAAAAAACATTGAAATTAACTCGCAATTTGTGTTTTGTTACTGCGAAAAGTTCGTCTGTGATTTCAGGTTTGGTTCATGCATGGTTAAATCTAATTTCATTTTGTTTCATATTATATTGGGTTAGAATTTAAAAAATTTTTGCCCAAAAAAGTTTTCTATTTACTTTATTCAAAATTTGGATGTCAAAAATTTTAAAAAATATCTCAAATTTTTTTTTTTATCCTTTTTGCTTTAAATTCATTGAAATGAACAAGTTCTGAAATGATGTATCGTGTAAATGCTTTGTTTCACATTGCTTTTTTGGACATACAATGGAGAAAGTCAATGGAGATTGTAAATTTTGGTCTATTAACATTTTTTTTTCGTAAATGCCCCCAATAAAAATTTAACGTTACTTATTATTAAGTTTTGAAACTTTTGCAATTGTAACTTCGAAAAAGATATATCGCATGTCTCGTCAAAGATTGTATGTTTTCCTTTTTAGATGCCAAAAATCTAAATGGGTGGGAGTATCGGGAAAAGTAAAAGGTACCGTCTGACTTAGGCAAATTTGAAAAGAAAGTGCTATTTTTTGAAAAACCTTTTTGTAGGATTTGTTCAGCTTTTTTTTCCGCTGAGGTCACAGTTTCATCTAATCCCCTTTTGGGTGCTGACACTTTTGGGATCTGATACATCTTCCAAATAAGTACCCCTTCAGCAGATCCTCATTTCCAAAATTGCAAAATTTTCTTTGTTTTAAACAGTTTTTTTGGGAAAAAAAAAATCTCATCCTAGAAAACGGAGACTGCTCAGTGCGATGCGAAAACGGATCAGTTTAAAAGAAAAAAACCCCGAGAATGCCATAAAAGCAGTTCCCTGCATTTGAGCCGATATATCTCTTTTCTGGAAACACGCGGGAATACTTGATCAATTTTTTGAAATTTGAGAAACCAGGTGGGATAAATTTTTTTAATCTTATAGTGTCTCTGACCAAGTTGTTAAACGCAACCTTTTAAAAAATTCAAGTGTTTGAGTAAAAACATCAATATTTGACAATTTTATTTTCAGAAACAAAGTTTGATATTTCCCAACATTATTAGTTAAATCTATAATTTTTTGGCGGCGTTTGGGGGGGCTCAGTCAAAGGTTTGAGCCCCGATGGTGGCAAAATTTTTTACCAGCTTGTTAGCTAAGTTGAATTCACCCCGCATCTGGAAAGAATTCTAAGGTGGGTTTCTGATCGGTTTTTTTGTGGTTTCCCCAATCCATACTAGGCCAATGCCGGAAAAGATCCTAATAAACGGGCCACGGACCACGCGGGGAACTTTCCTTCCTCTTCCTTGTCCTCCCCTCACCCCACACACACACACACACACAAAACAAAACACTTGATGCATACACTCCCAAAAAGTCGGGGCTTAGAATTTGTCCCAATTTGGGATCGATTTGCTGGGGGGGATACCTGGTGGGGGAAAAACCGCAAGCCGACGGTATCCCCCGGGATCCCCAGCCAGCGGGGAAGATCAAATCCTTCCGTGATAAAACATACATTACGCATAGGGGAGTAATAACCCAGCAGTTGACGCCCGGAATCCTAACCAAACATTCAAATGGAAACGTTTCGTAATAATATTTTATAAACTAGTTTTGGGAGAAATTTTACAGTAGAAAAAATTTTATAATTTGTTTAATATCTGGTTGAGCAACGGCCCTTTTGGATTGATTCTCTTTACATAGTATTCTAACAATTTGTCTTTCCTGTGTTTTTAAAGTAATTCTCAATATTTTAGACTAAACGTGTTTATTTTTTTCTTTTGCAATCTTTCGCAACTTCCTTTTTAAGTCCCAAACATCAAAATTTACGACGGTTAAATTCAGCTAAACTATTATTATTATTATTATTATTATTATTATTATTATTATTATTATTATTATTATTGTTGTTGTTGTTTTTTTGGTTTTATTGTTGTTATTGTTGTTATCGCTATTATTATTGTTATTATCATTATTATTGTTATTATTATTTTATCATTATTATTATTTTATTATTATTATTATTATTATTTTTAAATAATGTGACTTTTGGGGGAGAAGACGTTTCTTTGAATCTTTAAACAAAAAAAGTGAACCCCATTCATGGTCTCAATTTAAAAAAACAATTTGATGGTTTTTTAGATAAACGTTCTGTCGGTAGCGAACGGATCCCCGCAGTGACAAGTGTCTGACCAACTGAATGGGAACCCGCGAAGGTGCGTGCAGCGAATTTTTCCCCACCGCCCCACTGGTGCGTAGGTGCGTGCATGTGCCGTCAATCCACCCCGCCGTGCGTTTAATTGCGGCGCAGTCGAAACCGGCTGGCCCTGGGAACGGGGGACCGAGCCGAACCGCCGCAGGTGCCCCAAGACGGTGGGCCCCCCCCCGACACCTCCCCGCCCTGGTTTCCCTGAGAGCGACCCGGGGCGGGGGGCGGTGATGGCGCGGGGGGGATGGCGCGGGCGGTGATGGCGGGGGGCGGTGAGGGCGGGGGGCGGTGATGGGGGGGGGCGGTGACGGCGGGGGGCGGTATGGCGGGGCGGATGGGGGGGGTGATGGCGGGGGCGGTGATGGCGGGGGCGGTGATGGCGCGGGCGGTGATGGCGGGGGCGGTGATGGCGGGGGCGGTGATGGGGGGGGCCGGTGGGGGGCCCAGGCGGTGATGGGGCGCGGGGCGGTGATGGCGCGGGCGGTGATGGCGCGGGGGGTGATGGCGCGGGGGGTGGCGGGGCGGTGATGGCGGGGGGCGGTGATGGCGGGGGCGGTGATGGCGGGGGGGCGGTGATGGCGCGGGCGGTGATGGCGCGGGCGGGATGGCGCGGGGGGGAGGCGGGGGCCGGTGAGGGCCGGGGGCCAGGGGCGCGGGCGGTGATGGGGCGCAGGCGGTGATGGGGCGGGGGGGGATGGGGCGGGGGTCGGTGATGGCGGGGGTCGGTGATGGCGGGGGGCGGTGATGGCGGGGGGTGGTGATGGCGGGGGGCGGTGAGGGCGGGGGGCGGTGATGGCGCGGGCGGTGATGGCGGGGGCCGGTGAGGGCGGGGGGCCGGTGATGGCGCGGGCCGGTGATGCGCCCGGTGATGGCGCGGGCCGGTGATGGGCGGGGGGGGATGGGGGCGGGGGGGTGAGGGGGGCGCGCCGGGTGAGGGGGGCGCCCGGTGATGGGGCGCGGGCCGGTGAGGGGGGCGGGGGCCGGTGAGGGGGGCGGGGGGCGGTGGGGGGGCGCGGGGGGGGATGGGGGGAAATGGACGTTGGGTGACGCAGGGCGACGCGGACGGTGACGATGACAGGGCGCAAGGTGATGGCACTTTTGGTGGGGGACGCAGACAACACGAATGATAAGAGTGCATGGCGGTAAAAGAAGGTTTTTTCCCAAACGATGATATATACGTGTAAGTGTAGGGGGGATTCCTAGTTCGAAATCGAAAGAACGTGGGGAGGAAAGCAATTGATAAGTGGAAACATTTTGAATTTTGACAGAAGATACGACTAGCGTCCCAGAAAATGTTTGACCGAGATAAATATTTAAAAGGGTAGGTTAAATGTTTTGCCTTCCCACCGTTTATTTATTATAGAATTCCCGACATTATATTTTGTAATTTTTCAACTGTGTGGGAGACTTGAAAATTTGCGAAAAAACAGTGAAACACCAAAATAAAACGGTAAATTTTAATCCATTTACCGAAATGTTCAACTTAAAGATATTATCATAATTTTTTCAATTTTTTGAATCCCAGTCACTTTAAATTACTTTCTCACATGTTCTATATGTTCAAAACCTTCAGCCGCTTGTCAAAAAGTCTGTTTTTTTAGCCTATTCTTCTTCCTTTATTTTTTTTCCTCCTCCATCCCCCCATCCTTCTTGGTTTACCTTTCCCGGAGATTTTTTCCGTACTTCGTATTTTTGTTTTTTTACTTTTTTACTTAAGCCCTATTCGTTTTCTATACCTTTAATTTTTTTAAAAGTTTTTTTCATGTTACCTATTTATTCTAATTTTTTCATATTTTTTTTTTTCCCCTTAATGTTTTGTATTTTTCTTCCAAAAATTGTAAAATTTAAAATAGTGTATGAAAAATTTGGGTCTATTATTACTTCATTGTCTATTTCTTTTTTGAACTTCTTATATTTTGATCTGTCCCCACTCCCGCTTTAGACACATTATTCAGTAACGTTTTTCGTATATTTCTTAACTTTTTTAATTCGTTGTGTTCTGTGATGTTTATTAGAACCCTTTTGGATAAGGCTATAAATGTTTTGAATAAGCTTTTTTTTTTCCCATTCCGATTTCAAATGTATTCGAATCCTTAAGATGGGGATGAAGACCCGGAGATATAAAATCGTAAAATTCATTTTTTTTTATACGAAACTGATTATGTGTGGTATATATATATATATATATATATATATATATTTTTTTATTTATATTTAAATATTGTGGAACTTTTTTGATTGACAATACGTCATGTCGTACAATTTTTTTTTTCAATATAGTTTTTATAACTGAGTTATAAAAAAGTTAAAATTTCGCAGTTATAACTTTAGTTTGGTTTGTAGCACTTGAGAATCTAAAAAACATTAAATGACTTTACCCGGGAAAATTTATTTTGAAAAGTCCCCGCGTGGCCTGCCCTAGCAAACATTTTTTTCCCATTTCCTTTTTTTTTAACGGGGCCAAAAAACCCCGAAACAGTTTTCAGCCATTAGTCTTAACGGCAAATTTTGTTTTCACCTACCAATTTAAAGATTTTTTAAAAAATTTTTTGGCGGTGCGCGGGAAAGAGAATGTCAACTTTGTCCCAAAATGAATATGCTAAGGCTTTGTTTCACTAAATTGTATTGTGTATAGGGGGATAAGGGAACCCCAATTTGCCATTAAATGTAATTGCAAACGAAATTCATTTCCCCTATAAAAATGATAGGACGAAGTTTTTTTCTAACATACTCATTTTTGACAAAAAATTACATGGAAAAAAAGAAGCACAAAGCAAATGCGGGAAAAATTATTTTATTCGTTGCGTCCCATTCTTTCCCGAACAAAACAACCTTTTCCCTTCCCGCCATTTTTTACAAGAGAATAAATCGCCAAACAGCCAAACCCAACATTGTGTTGCCCCCAATATGGTCATCCCGGGCACGGAACCAGCAAACCCAAATCGGGAGGCAGACAGCAGCAGGGCGGGGAAAAAGGCCTGGCCCGGATACGCCAGCGGGGGCAGGTGGACGATGGGTCCGGGGGGGAGAGGAGGGGTGTGACGAAGGGAAAGACGCCGCGCCCCGTACGGCGAAAAAAAGAAGGTTCCCGGAACGGGGTTTAAAAGTACCGTATGTAGGGGGAGCTCCCAAAAAAACACTAGACCGGAAAACCGATGAACAACAACACACGTTCGGTGGATTGGGGGAAAGTTTTCGAAACGGTCGAAGTTGAAGGAAATCCCAGCTTTTTTGTCCATCGTAGGGGGAAATGGGTCTTAATAGGGGGAGCCGATCAGCCAACCATTGAGCAATTTTTCAAGTAAAAAAATAAATTAAAATTTCTGAATTAAAAGTATTTTTTTAAAATTTAAATTATTTCAGATCAACATCCCTTTGTTCGCTCTGTATTAATTTTAAATTTTTTGTTTTTCCCTTTATGCTTGAAATTCGTCCGTTGAAGGCGTTGTTCCTTGGTCACTATAAAATATTTTTTTGTATTTGCGTTGAGAACTGGAATGGGAATGGGTGTGCAATCATAGACCTACCCCGGGGTTTCCCATCTACGTTTCTCCCGTTGGTCAGCTACTTTGTGATATGAAAGATGCCGTGGACTATTAAAAAAAAACTTTTTTAGTAATATTTATTAACATTTTTTTACATTTTTTTTATTAAAAATGAATTTTCATGCTCAAAATTTCAATTTAAAAATTTTTTGTATCGTCAGAATAGACTGACAACCTACCTGAAGAAATTTTTATGGGAATTTTTTCTTTTTTAAAATAATAAAATAAAAATTAAAATAATAATAATAATACCAAAATAATAAAAAACTTTATTTTTAAAAAGGGGCCCCAGGCCATTAAGCCTGTTCTTCCATCTAACCACTTCAATAAATTTAATTTTCTTTTTACAATTTAAGGAGGGGTTCGGGGGTATTTAATGATAACTGACATTTCGCGTTTCTGGGAAAGGGAATGAAGATCTGAAAAGAGCTCAATCTTAAGGGATGATGGAAAGGTATAGACGAACTTTTATTGATACTTGACTTCGAATCCTTAGATATAAAGAGTCTTTTATCGTTCATTAGAAACACAATAAAAAACAATCACCTTAATTTTAAAAAGTTTGTTACTCTTTTGTAGGGTTTTAAAAATATTCTTTCATTCCATTTTTTTTAAATTCCAATTAACAAAACGCCCCTTTGAAGGCAGGCCAAACTATTCTTTGTTCAGGCAGGGGCGATTACTTGACAGGCCTAAAACAAATTTAGAATCGCCGAATACTGAATTGCTCCACGAAATAAGAGAAAAAAAGGGAAATTTTTGGGAAAAAAAAAAGTACCGCTTTAAATTTTTAAAAAGTTCCCAAAATTTTTTAATTTATTAATGTGACAAATAAGCGATGAAACCATTCTCCTGTGTTTGTCTTTTTCAAAGCGTTTTCCCAAAAAATTTTTAGATGTAGGAACCCCCAAATATATAAATATTTTTAAAAACAGAGGTAAAAGATTTTTTTAAAAATTTAAAATTGTACGAATCGTTTCTAACCCTTTTATTATAAAACTCTCCCAAATTTTTAAAAATTTTTTGCAGCTTTGGTTTTGTTGTTTACGACATAAAAATTTTTAAACTAAAAACGTTCATGCTTTTCAATTTAGTTTTTTTTGAGTTTAACAAAATTAAAAGACCGCGACTTATGCGGAGGGTATTCGTTATGGAGTAATATAAATAAAAAAATGAATGAAACGTTAAGGTTTGTTTTAAAAAAAAAGGAAAATTTTGGGATGAATAAAGAATATTAGAAAAGGAATAATACCAGAAAATAGTGCATCATTTTAAAATTTTCTTTCACCGACTGACGTAATATTTAAATGATATTGAATCATTGATTGTATCGGGGAATTCTTTCAAACTGTTTAGGAAACTAAAAAAAACCTTTAATGTAAAATTAAAAAGAGAATAAATATTGCGGGTTTAAAAAGTTTTTTTTGCCCCTGCGTCATGTCCCCAAAAATAAACTATAGTGAGGATGAATAGTACCACCGTCAGCGACGGTGCATGGATAGTATAAAATGTTCCCTCCGCCTTGAAAAAAATCAAGGATCCAACGGGAAAAGCATTCGTACAAACCTTAAAATGTCTCGAAACCGGTTTATGCAGAACAAATGGAACTCGAAAGATTTCTTTTAATCAATATAAAGTAGAAACGGAACGGAAGAGGGTTATTTGGGGGCCCCCGGAGCAAAAAACGATAGCCTGGGAAAAAAACCGGAACCCGAAGAAATAACAAGGCAAGAAATATATAAAGTCGACAAAAGTGACACCGCGGACGGGAAAACCCTCCAGAGGAAGCCGGGGAGAAAGGTGGGTCACCGCGAAGAAACACAGCAGCTCCGGGGAGAGGTGCACGAGACGCAAATTAAGATGCGCGGTTTTTTTTAAGATGGGCCAGGCAGTACAGGCCGAGCCTGGCGCGGGAGCAAGGGGTGAAAAAAGAAAAAGGGAAAGGCGGGTATTCTAATTGGCACCCCTAAAAGGGGTAGAAATCAATTTTGGAAAGGGCGGGGCGGGATTTGGGTTTTAAAGTCCCCCCATCCAAATGGATGTTCAGGCCCAAAAAATTGTTGCAATCCGCAGAAAAAAAGTGCAGGGGATTGGGGGTTTGGGGTGGGGGGAAGGGAAAGCCCGTCAGGGTTACCCGGGGACAATCCTTTCCTGGTATGTGCCCTCAATTTAAAAAATGCTCCCGGGGGGGGTCCCCTGCCTGGTTCCCGCAGACCTAGGGGGGGGGGGGCAGGGATGGTGGGAGACAGCGCAGCATCAGGGGCCCCCCCCTCTCCTCCCCCCCACCCCCCCAAATGCGGGGCCACCCCGCCCCACCCCCCGGCCCCGGAAAAACGGACAGTTAGCTTGGGCAACCCCCAACTCCTTTCCAAAAAAAGGGGGGCAGGGGGCCACGAACGCCCGATTGGGGAGGGGGGGTGAGGGGGGAGGGCAGGCGGCGGTGCCCCCCCTCCCGTCCTTCCCCCCGCCGCCCCACCACCACCACCCCCACCCCCCCCCCCCCCCCCGGCCCCCGGGGCGCACAAGGGGGTCAGCAAATTGTTTCAGTAAGGAAGGAATATCGCGCGGAGGGGGGGGGAGAGAAAAAGAGCGCGAAAAGAACGGGAAACCCCGGGGAGGGGGGGGAGAGGAAAAAAAACGGGGGGGGCACCCCAACCCCCTCTTAACCTTGACCGGGCGGGGGGGGTTGGCGGCGGCGGCGGAGACGCCGGCGGGGGGGAGGGAGGGGGGGCCGGGGGAGAGGGGGACGTAAGGAAGAACAGGTACCCGGGGGGGAAAAGGGGGACGGGCCGGGGGGGGGCGTCGCGGAGGGGGGGGGCAAGGACCCCGCTAAACCCCCCCCCGCCGCGCCCCGCCCGCACCGCCGCGACGTCGGCGGGGGGGGTGGGGTGTGCGGCCCGGGGACTAGCCGAGCGCCGCCGCCGCCGCCGCCTCCCCCCCGCCGCCGCGGCCGTCTCAAGACCGGGGTCCCTGTATCGATCCCACGTCGTACGGACGGCGAGACCGCCTCGGACGCCGCGCCCTCGCCCCCCCGCCGCCGCCCCCGTCGCCGCCGGGCCCTTTCCCCTTTTTCGCGATCCGCCCGCCCGCCCGCCCCCGCGCGGGGCGGCGCCCATACACGCGGGCGCTCGCTCGCCGCTGCGAGTCCGAGGGGTCCCCGTCGCCCCCCGGGCCCCCGGGGCCCTGCTATCCTCCTCCGCGGCCTCCCCCTCCCCGCCGGGCGTGTTTTCCCCGAGACCCTCCTCCGCCCGCGCGCGCCCCTCCACCTCCCCGCTACCCCCCCCGCGCGCCGCCCCGGCCCCGGGTGCCCCACCCCTTGTTCCTCTTCCTTCCCCGTTTTCCCATCCCGGAAGGTGCATGGGGCCGGCGGTGGTGGTGGCGGCGGTGGATCCCAGCCCGGCTTGGGGTCATCGGCGCGTTGGCGGACGCGGGGAGGGGGGGGCCGGGGCGGACGGACGGGGGCGCGGGGGGGACGGCGGCGGCGGCGAAGGAGGGCCGGCGGCGGCGGCGGGGTGGGGCGGGGAGGCGGGGCGCGGTGGCGGCGGGGAGGGGGCGGCGGCGAAGGCGAGCCCCGGACGCGCGCGGGGAGCGCAGCGGGTCGTCCGTCGCTGCGGATGGGGTGTTGGGCACGCTGCGCAGTTCCGCCGACTGCGCTCGCCGCCGCCGCCCCGCCACCACCACCACCGACCTGCTGTGATACTCCGCACGCGCCCCCCCGATCATAAACCCCGCCGGATGATTTCAACAGCTGCCTGCGGGCCCCGTCGTCGCTGCGTTGAACCATCGAAAGTGCAAGTGTTTACCCCCATTTTTTTATTTTAATTTTCCCCCCCCCTTTCACAAATGTCACCCCCCCAACTTTTTTGTTTTTTCTCCAGTGTTTGTGTCGGGCGATGATCCGCCCGGGTTTTTCATGCGTGTCCAGTTTCACAATTTATTTTTTTTTACGGCGCCGTTTGGGGCTGCCAATTGTTTTTTTAAAAACGTAGGACCCCACTAATTGCATTCATTAAGCAAAATCCTGGGGACGTGCGCCGAGGTGGCTGCCATTTCCCAAAGGGGCCCCAAAACACCGTCGCAGCTTTAGAGGGGGGCTGCGGTGACGCGGGGCATTTTACCCTTCGCGCTGGTGACGTAATAAACAAATGAAGGGACGGAAGAAGCGCGCAACAGAAGCGGGCGGACCGCGACGACGCAAAATCAGTGGGGTGAAATGAAAATTCCCCCCGGAGAAAGGAGGTTTGTGGAAACCGGCGTTGGGGAAACAGGGGGAGGTTGCAAGAAGGGGCGGGAAGAATGAGGACATTTGTTTGAAGCGCGCAGTTCAGAAACGTGTTGCGGATATTTTCGGCGGAACGGATCGACGGCGTTGACCACGGCCTGAGCGGGGCGGTGTGGGGTTTCCCTCGCGCTAACAATGACGGATGCAACAATGCCAAGATGGCCCCCTCGACGTTGCGTTACGCGCACGCCGTTGACGTGGGTGGGGGTGAAAATCGGGTGAGTTGAGACATGCAATGAGTAACGCTGAAACACGAAAATGCGAGACGGTTGGAGTTCAAAAAAAAATGTAGTGAAAGGGAATACCAAAGGGATTTCGACTTGTGGTTCTTCAGGTGACGTTGTGCTGTGAACAGTATGGAAAAAAGGGGGAGGGGGTGAATCTAGGATTTTTTTCTGTGTTTTTTCGCGTGTTAGTTCCTGAATGTTGCATAAATTTTTTCACTCGGCGAGTTGTGATTCTCTTGTCAATGGTGTGTCGTAAGGAATTTTTTCATGATAACAATAAATTCCCACCGTTACGGGTGTGGGCGTTGCGCAACAAAGACCAGTGACCCTCATTTCCGGTGAGGGACCTGCCCCTGCTTTTTTTCTGACGATTTACCCCCCGATTAAACACTTTACTGGATTTTGAAGTAAAATGAATCATTCTGAAAATTTTAACATTATTCCCCCCAATTATAGTTGAAAGAAAATAAATTCGTTTCCGTTTTTTGGGTTTAATTTGTGAATTCAGATATTATGAAGGTTTTAAAAAAATATTTGGAATCCATTGATGCCATCGATGACAGTGGGAAAAAAATATGTGCATATTTTTTGTGCATTATAGGGGAAAAAAAACGATATTTGTAAAAAATTTAGACCTGTTTATGGGAAATTTTAAAAAATTTTTAAAATTTGAGTACAAACTTATAAACAATTAGTAGTTAAGGGAAAATTTTTTTAAGTTTTTTTCTTTGGCAGAAAAAAAAATTTTAAATTTAAATTTTTTTTATTGAATTTTAATAATTATTTTTGGGAAATTCAAGAAAATTTTGTGAAAAGATTGAATTTTTAGGAAGTAGAATAGTTCTTTTAAAATTGTAAGAATTTGTAAAAAGGGAAATTTAAGAAGTTTTTATTTATGTCAAAATTGTGTATACCAAAACCCCAAATTGCAATAAATTTTTAAAACAGAAAACAATTTTCTAAAACTTTAAATCTGGGAAAAATTTTT